>JAURVB010011216.1:0-15223 GCA_033002965.1 Piper betle
GCGCGGGTGTGCGCGCAGGCGTGCGAGCGGGCAGATGCTGGTGAACGCGACAGTGCAGGGGCATGCACGAGCGGTGGTGCTGGTTCAGGGCGATGTTGGTGAACCATTGCTGGCAGTTGGTCGGTGAGTTGCTGCGGGAGGTTGAGCCATGTCTGGACGGTGCTGGAGTCGAGCCGGCGGGCGCGACGGGAGGACCAGCGGTGCAGCCAAGGCGGTTTGGAGGAAGCTTCCTGGACGTTGCTGGAGTATCTTGGTGAAGATATGCAGTTATCCAGATTGGGCGTTGCAACAAACTGCTGAAGATAAACTTGGAGGCCGTTGGATGAACCTGGATGGGAGATGGTCTAGGTTGCTGAACACGGTGGATCTTGCAGATCTCTGGAGTTGAAGATGCTGGCAGATTCGGAGTTATCTTGGAGCAGCAGTTCGTGGGTATATAAGGGTTAGGCCAGACGTGGAGAAGGCAACTTCTCTTCGACGGACTGAAGAGGGGGCCGATTGGGTACTTGTTCTCGTGGTGAGACTTGCTGATCGGTGTGCAACGTGAGCAACCTGGAGAGGGAAGAAGCGAGGGAGTTGCTGCAGCCGGCGCTGGGAGTAGTGCTGGAATTCCAGACGCTTGCTTGAATCCAAGGTGCACGTTGTGAGGTTGCTGGTGTTGGCAACTGGGAGGGTTACTCGGGCCAGGTAATCCTTGTGTGACTTCCTTTGTATTTTGGGTACATTGGGGGCGAGGCTGTGGGGGCTGTCCACAAGCCGAGCGAGTGCTTGAGAGAGGAGTCGAGTACTTGTAATTCCTTGTATTGACAGATTAATATAAGGTTGGGGTTTCCCCGTATATCTGTGTTGTGTTCGTTGTCTGACGTTTTAGGCAGGGAACCTTAGTACCGGGTCGTGGTCGAGGTTTACAAGGCGACGGTGGTTGCTGAGACGAACAGGGACAGAGGCACGATCTCTACCAGGCGTGTTGCTGGTGGGGCGATCGGGCAGTGCTGCGGTGGTGGTGCTGTTTGACTCCTGGAACAGCCTATCGGCAAGGCGTGCCGATAGCCAGGAGTGCTGTCGAAGTGCTGGTGCGTGGCCAGACACGGGTGATCGATCAAGGGCGCTGTTTGAGGGCAACACCGAGCGGGTGGATCTGCTGGACGTGCAGGGGTCAACCTCGGTGGTGCGTATTGCGGCCGAACACGAGTGTAGTGTTTGTGGCCTTGGCTCCCGCTATTGCGTGTTGAGTAACAGGCTGAGTGTTCCCAGGGAGGGGAATACGCCGCACAGGCAGGGACTCGGAGGCGAAAAATTAGGCCTTACGAACGGGCCTGTGACAGAAGGTATCAGAGCGTGGTTCACGTGCGAAGGACCATTCTCATTCAGCAGAAGACCTTGGTGGGACGATCACATGGAGACACGATCGGTTGATGCTCTTAAGGATAGAGTGGCACGGCTAGAGGTGTTGGTTGGAGGGCCGACCAATGGTGGGGATAATAACCACACGGTGTTCAATCGGCTGGAAACCCTGACCGAGGTAATGGAGCGGGTGGCCGATGCACCGGAATCTAGTGCGGTGCGAGACAACGAAATGGCTGAGATGATCGAAAATCTCAGGGTTGGTTTGGAGGAGATGCGGTCAGAGATGGCTCTTCTGAGGCGTGCAGTACTCAACCAGCCTCAGCACATTGTTGCTGACCAGGCGGCCGAGCTTCCAGGAAGGCTTAAGGTGCCTGAGCCAACGAAGTTTGGAGGAGACAGGTCGTCTAAAGATCTGGAAAACTTCATCTGGGAGTTACAGGAGTATTTTCGAGCTGCCGGGATCCCTTCTCAGAAACAGGTCTCGATCGCCAGTATGTTCCTAACTGGCGACGCCAAATTGTGGTGGCGGACACGCACCGAGGACGGAGAGAAAGCCGGACGTCCTAGAGTGGAGACTTGGGAGAATATGAGAGAAGAACTCAGGGACCAATTTCTGCCAACCAATACGGCTTGGGTGGCGAGAGAAGCTTTGATGAAGCTTCGTCAGAATGGAACGGTACGCGAGTACGTGAAGCAGTTCAGTTCGTGTTTATTGGACATCAATGACATGTCAGAAAGCGATAAACTCTTTAACTTCGTGTCGGGGTTGCAACCTTGGGCGCAAATGGAACTGAAGAGACAAAAGGTGCAGGATGTGCAGTCAGCTTTGAGTGCAGCGGATGCCTTAGTCGATCTCGGGTTTGCGACTGGTCATGGTGTAGGTGACCGAGGTCCCAGAAAGGGCAAAACGGCGGGCAGTGATCGGAGATCATTTAGGCCGAGACCGAAGGAAAGGAGGGATTCGTACCCAGGGCCGAGCCAGAGAGTTCCCAGAGTGGTGAGGGAAGGCAGATCCGGTGCTTCTCATGTTCGGGACCGCATCGAGTGAAGGACTGCCCTAACAAACCAAGGGGGAAGGTGGCTGCAGTACAGGCCGGGGAGATTTCTGATTCAGAAGAGCCAGTTCGCCTATCGACGGTACAGATGGTGCGACCTCTGAGGGCTGAACAGCCTAAGCCGCGAGGCTTAGGGTGATATATGTTCCATGGAGTTGAACGGGAGACGGGTGTCAGCGTTAGTTGACACAAGGGGTGACGTCTTCCGACAGAGGCCAAGACCCCAGCCTGGGTATCAGGGAGGATACCCCGGCGAGTTGGCGAGGTGCGTGTGGTCCTGCAGGGTGTGGATATGCGGGGCGTGTTCGTGATCTTAGTGTGGGACTTCTTGAAGTTAGCCAACGGGTTCAAGAAGGACTTCGGGGATTGCAAGAGTGAGTTGCTGCATGCGGGCAAGGTGAAGCTCTATATCCTTGTCTGGGGAGTAAGACAGCGGTCCATGTGGTGGACATCGGATATTCGGTTGTGACTTTCGTTCCTATGGGTGGTGCGGGAGGCCGGATGCTCACTACCATCAGTTGATGATCAAGGTACCAGCTGATGATGAGACACCATCGGATCAAGAGTATCACTTGATGAAGAGGGTGCGTCGACAAACTACCAGCTATTCCTCGGGTGCGAGAGACTGTTCTTAATGAGCAGGGTTTGTATGTCTAGAGCCTTCATGGGGTGATCCACGACCATGTCGACCAGGGCTGCTACAAATCGGCAAGCTGATGAAGTGTGGGTTTGCAGGGAGGCAAATCCGTCTTCTCTATTCCCTCTCATCTAGTAAGACAGCCACTAGATGGGGTGAGTGCGTACTGGGCCAATTACCAGACGTGCTTTACATGGAGGAGAGAAGAGACAGTTGAATGGAAGACACTGGCTACATTGCAACGCCTTACAGCTGCTTAGGGCCGGCAGTTCTCGGTACCACGGGGAACTGTATGGACGAGTCGGGTGGAGACTCGGATCCGGAAGCAAGGAGCAGATGGCCGATGTAAGCATGTGGGTGTACATGCGAGGTCTGAGTATACAGGACCGGGGGCTATGCAATGGCGAGGCTGGGACCATGGTGCGGCGAGTCTGTGATACTGAGCGCGGCGACGGTACTATGGGAGAATGGATTCAACTTGTTTGCGTGGAGGACTGACCTTCCTTCCGATGAGGACATCGGCTTTCATTGGTCGGGGAGGATGTTACAGCCTTGATTCGTGGACGTCCCGGGAACCAGGGTTTGGGTGTTGTTCCTGGATTCCCTACGTCCATGAAGGGGATAGCAGTGGTTATCCGAGTGGTGGAAACAACACACCGAGGCTAACCCGTGATTATGTTGCAGTCCAAACCGAGTTGCACGATGCTGCTGGAGGACCGAGCATGCCGGTGGAGCAAGGCGTCGGGAACAGCAGCAAGTGCCGGCACATGGGTCGGTATTCGGTGTACCGAGCATGTGGCCGAGTCCAGGTCAAGAAACCTCAAGTTGTTGCTGATCGGTGTTTGGGTCGGCATATCGAGGTTGTGGTGCAACCGTGGACCGAGCAGGCTACCGAGCCGAGTACGCAGCGTAGGGTGCCGAGCATTCGCTAGTACCGAGCAAAATAGCGGAACCGTGCTGGAAAACTGTACCGAGCACTGTAGCGGGCGAGCGCGGGTCGTGCGCGCTACTGCGCGCGCAAGGAGCGACAGACGCGCTGCTGCGCGAGCGCGGGTGCACGGCGCGGGCGCGCGGGTGCGCGGGCGTGCGCGGGCGCGCGATGGCGCGCGCTGCTGTTCGCGCGAGCGGGCGCGCGCGGGTGTGCGCGCAGGCGTGCGAGCGGGCAGATGCTGGTGAACGCGACAGTGCAGGGGCATGCACGAGCGGTGGTGCTGGTTCAGGGCGATGTTGGTGAACCATTGCTGGCAGTTGGTCGGTGAGTTGCTGCGGGAGGTTGAGCCATGTCTGGACGGTGCTGGAGTCGAGCCGGCGGGCGCGACGGGAGGACCAGCGGTGCAGCCAAGGCGGTTTAGGGATAAGCTTCCTGGACGTGCTGGAGTATCTTGGTGAAGATATGCAGTTATCCAGATTGGGCGTTTAGGAAGTTAGCTGCAACTAACTGCTGAAGATAAACTTGAAGGCCGTTGGATGAACCTGGACGGGAGATGGGCTAGGTTGCTGAACACGGTGGATCTTGCAGATCTCTGGAGTTGAAGATGCTGGCAGATTCGGAGTTATCTTGGAGCAGCAGTTCGTGGAGTATATAAGGGTTAGGCCAGACGTGGAGAAGGCAACTTCTCTTCGACGGACTGAAGAGGGGGCCGATTGGGTACTTGTTCTCGTGGTGAGACTTGCTGATCGGTGTGCAACGTGAGCAACCTGGAGAGGGAAGAAGCGAGGGAGTTGCTGCAGCCGGCGCTGGGAGTAGTGCTGGAATTCCAGACGCTTGCTTGAATCCAAGGTGCACGTTGTGAGGTTGCTGGTGTTGGCAACTGGGAGGGTTACTCGGGCCAGGTAATCCTTGTGTGACTTCCTTTGTATTTTGGGTACATTGGGGGCGAGGCTGTGGGGGCTGTCCACAAGCCGAGCGAGTGCTTGAGAGAGGAGTCGAGTACTTGTAATTCCTTGTATTGACAGATTAATATAAGGTTGGGGTTTCCCCGTATATCTGTGTTGTGTTCGTTGTCTGACGTTTTAGGCAGGGAACCTTAGTACCGGGTCGTGGTCGAGGTTTACAAGGCGACGGTGGTTGCTGAGACGAACAGGGACAGAGGCACGATCTCTACCAGGCGTGTTGCTGGTGGGGCGATCGGGCAGTGCTGCGGTGGTGGTGCTGTTTGACTCCTGGAACAGCCTATCGGCAAGGCGTGCCGATAGCCAGGAGTGCTGTCGAAGTGCTGGTGCGTGGCCAGACACGGGTGATCGATCAAGGGCGCTGTTTGAGGGCAACACCGAGCGGGTGGATCTGCTGGACGTGCAGGGGTCAACCTCGGTGGTGCGTATTGCGGCCGAACACGAGTGTAGTGTTTGTGGCCTTGGCTCCCGCTATTGCGTGTTGAGTAACAGGCTGAGTGTTCCCAGGGAGGGGAATACGCCGCACAGGCAGGGACTCGGAGGCGAAAAATTAGGCCTTACGAACGGGCCTGTGACACTAAGTATAGTAAGAGAAGAATTCACGCCCTGCCCCCTTCCCCCCCAAAATTTCCCTCACTGCTCTCTCCTTAGAGAGGGGTACATCTCTAGGATGTGTCTCCTCACAAAACGCCGCATGGTGCTCATGCAAAAGGGTCTAGGAAGGGTGCTTTTGTGGGAGGTTTCTTCTTAGAAAAGACGCACTCTTTAAATTGTGACTTTTTATTTGGTTAAAACTTTTTTCATCTAAAAATTTTCTATAAATTCTGATTTTTTTATCTTAATGACCACTTTTCCATTTTTATCACTGATAGTTCATTAGAATTAGAAAAAAACATGGTAATATATTGTTTAGATCCATTCATTCTATATTTTATATTGGTTCATCTTATTATTTTTAATGTCAATCAATTTGAAATAAAGTCCTTTATGAATCATGTGGTTGTGCTATATATATATATATATATATATATATATATGGATCGGATTATTATAGCTCGCATGTTACACGGGTAGTTTGTTTTGGCTAGTTATTAATATGTATCTTTCGTTTTTTATGGTATTGGTTAGTTATTGTTAATTAAATATTTGTTACTTGTTGTTTATCTACACTTATTAATGTGAAGGAAGGTAAAAATTGGCCTCTTATGGAAAGCAGAAGATTCAACCACATAGAATAGAACAAAATAAAAAATTAATCAAATTATCATAGTTTATCTCTTCAATTAAAATTTATTTTCAAAATTAAAATATATTTCAAAAATATCAAATTATTTTAATTTATCTAATCATTCAATGAAGGATGTATGTAAATTTGAGTCTATTGCACAATATTTTGCCTAATTTTTAGGTTAAAATTCACTTGCACAAATTAGTCAGCCACAATCCCATTTTAAATTATTTTTTTAAGAGCAGAAATCAAGGTAGTTAGATATAAAATTGACTAATTTCCAAGAACGACTTACCGTTTTCTCAGGCGCTTGAAACATTTCAAGACCCGTTTTAATTATCATACCTTGTTTAAACCCTAAGTATTATCACTATTTCCTGACATATCAGAGTTTCTTTCTAATTAAATCATACTTTGAATTCCGTTATGGCGTCATATCATCGTCGGCTACTAGGAGGTGGTGTTAAACAGATTGGTGATTCCATTTCCTTTCGCTGTGTAAGTTCTATATCCATCATTCCTTTGTAAACTTTTAGAAGTTTTTTTGTTGGTATTGAATCCATTTGGTCATTACTTAGGCAAATTTTCACATCTAAGTTAAAAGTTAGAAATTAATCTTGTCAGAGTGATGAAAACCCAAACACTTTAACTAGGGAGGACGCACACAAATCTCCTTTCTTTCCTCACCATGTGTAGCCCATGCTTATCCAGCATGGGTGGATAAGAAAGAAGTGGTTGAAGTCACATTTTTGTTTGTTTGTTTGTTTCCTCTGTTTTTTTGCTTCGACAATTCCTCGTATAAATAACGGAAGATGATAACCTTACATTGTCTCCCTGAGGGAGAAAGTTTAGAATTTTATTATCATCGTCTCGTCATCGTGTATACCTTATTAAATGCACAAGTAGAAACTATTGTATATTTTTTACTTAATAAATTCATTTCAATATAACCTGAATTCAATAACCTTTTTCTTGAAACAAAAAATTAAAGGTAACACCTAATCTACGTGAAATCTAACTATAAATACTTAGTACAAATAATTAGATTTTCACAAACTTTAGGTCCTTACAAAGATCTCAAGAATCAATAAATAATGCAAAAACAATTTTAAATGGGCAATAAGTAAGTAAGCACAAAAGACTCGGTAAGGCAAGTAAAAGTGTGTTTGTGAGAAATACAACAAATTCAATTTCAAGTTGTTACTTATATTAGGGAATAAGTTAAATTACACGAGTACCAAAGTGACCTACAACTTACAAGCTTAAGGAAATTAAGATAGTGTGCAAAGCAAATGAACATGATTAAAAGCACGAGCACACAACTAAAGAGAAGGAGAAAAGAGAAACATAAATAATTTTTCTAGAGGTTCACAACTGATATGTATTACTTCTAACTCATAAATTTACAAGTAACCAAGCTAGGTCTTTTTCATAAGCACCCCTCAAGTATTAAGAAAATCCGCATTCCAAACAATCAAGAAGGCTCCATTAAGTCTTCTTTCACAAGCACCAAGTACTAAGGATCTTAACTCAACAAGCTCCCAATACCCTTGGGGCTAACCACCTTGAAGTTATGCATTCTCTAAGCACCTTTTCTCCTCAAACGAGATGTTTACCTTTATTCCCCACACCTAAGGAATTTATAAGATGCTCAAACACACTTGAGCTGACCCCTTTACAATGCACTCTTTATCGTAAAATAAAAACACATAAAATGCAAACTTATTGATAAATCTAATTTTGCTCTAAAAGAGTATAAACTAGCAATTATTGTTAATGGGTAGTAACAAGTGTTTAAAGCACACATTCATAGCCTCTCTTATAATAATAGCGGTTGGGGTTTAAAACCCACTTTTTTGCTTTTTTAATGGCTAGTTTTGGTAATTTTTTTAGAACGATTAGTGGCCAAACATTCTACCGAACACTAACCAAACGTACACTTAACATTAGCCACGTTAGGTTTGGATGCTGAATGTGTGATAAAACGTCTGCCAAATTATTTTCTCAAACTTTACAAATCTATTGTGAACTTCCAAACTCCACGATCAATTTTCAAAGTTTTTATGAAACCTGGTTACAACTTGGGTTAAATAATAATAATAATACAAATAAAATAATTATTAATAATTAAATTCTCATTGAAGTGTGGGTAGCTAGGGTTAACCAAATAATGCATGGAGAACCAAGGCTAGTCATGGCAATGGCAGATGGTCGTTACTTTATTTTCAAGAATAAGATTACATGGCGTTAAACGCTAGGTTGTACTTACGGGTTCCCAAGTCCAAGGAACCATGTTACCTGGTACATACTTGAAGGCTGAAGTTTGGGCAAAAACATAAACTTAGTGTTTGTAGATTGGGCAATATTGAATGATCGCTAATAGTAGATGTCAGGTAGGGAGGCCGTTCTCCTAGAGCAAGTTATTGTTAATGGGTAGTAACAAGTGTTTAAAGCACACATTCATAGCCTCTCTTATAATAATTGCTGTTGGGGTTTAAAACCCATTTTTTTGCTTTTTTAATGGCTAGTTTTAGTAATTTTTTTAGAATGATTAGTGGCCAAACATTCTACCGAACACTAACCAAACGTACACTTAACATTAGCCACGTTAGGTTTGGATGCTGAATGTGTGATAAAACGTCTGCCAAATTATTTTCTCAAACTTTACAAATCTATTGTGAACTTCCAAAATGCAACCGAACATTTATTATTTGATTATATTAATTTAATTAATATTTTACTGTGATTATGTGACTTAATAGTTTCATCATTAGTGTGAAACTACAAATATAGATGGATGGGTTTAAGCTGGGATAGATTGAGGACTTAATGATTGGATGTATAAAATTATTTGTTTTAATTATTTTTATGATCATGCACTATTTGCTTGATAATGGAATTTTGGATCGTTTAATGGGATAGTGATTGCCCAAGCTTAGATCATCTTTAAGTTATTATTAGAATTATCATTTTTATGTGGAGTTAATAATTTGGTGCATGGATGTTATTTTTATTTTAATTGATTTTTAGGTTAGGATTTCATTTATTGAGGTTGTTAAATTAATTAGAAAAAAATAATATCTTTAAAGTCAATTATATATATGCATTGGGTAGAATGAATTGTTTTGTTTGTTTATGAAGGTTGGTCGGGGCTCGAAATGGGAGGGTTCTTAGAGTGTTGTCGAAGATCTCTTTTCAGTAGTCAAACACGTAACCGAACACTTGCCAAGCTCTAATACATCAACCCTTTAACTGTAGATCGGTTGTGTAACCCTAGATCGAAGGATAACGGAAATCAATTTTTATACAGCCTTTTAAAAAGTTCAAGGTCTCTGGTTGCCTAAAATACAATGGGAAGTCTGCTGTAGATTTAAACTCTATCTTCTTTAATTTGTATCTTCTTATTTCGGTTGGCTAAGTCTTGCCTGAATGTTTGCCAAGGTGCCCATGACTTCAACACTTTTAAAAAATCTTTTGAATTGATTTTGATCCAAGTTGTTTATTTGCTTTTCTTTGAATAAAAGAATTTTTACCTGTTTATGGGTTAGATTCGATTATTGAAGGAATAAAAATTTATAGGAAAATTCATCTACAATAAATTAGACTGAAATTTGTTGGTATTTAAATTTAATTTTGCTACTATAATAACTTACCATTTGTCAAGATTTCTTTATTATAAATTTTAAAAGTATAAATACATTTTATTTTAACAAATATAATTAATACAAATTGAAAAGAATCGAGCTAGAGGATGACTTTAAAGCTCTATTTGGGGCTCAGCCTTTCTAGTGAATAGTGAAAGAGTTAAACCCAAATCAGCTAAGCCCAAATTAATTTTCCTGAGAATTATCTCAAGCTACTTCGTTTTTGTTTTTCATTAGCAATTTTATTGGAACTTGGAAAAGAGTAGTTATAAGTAATCTTTAGTTGACTGCTTCAATACTTTTCATGTCTTCCCGGCCGCCATTTTGTTTTGCCATAAGATTAGATGTGTAAAGAGTCTATATTAGATGCACCAAGATAGGGAAAAAAGATTATTTAAAGAAGTTTCCAAACTTTTCATTAGTTATTGGAATTTTTAAACATGCTATTAATGGCTATACCCTCGAGCCCACGTATCGATGACAAATGCAGCGTGGTGCATGCATGCTTCTCGAGGGCAAGGCCATCATCACTCATGCGTTGCAATTTCTTACTCTCATGTCAATTGAAATGGTTTAATCCCTTATTTTAAAAAGTCATATAAGGTATAAGAATAAAAAATCATTTAATATATATTTCAGGGACCGAATCCTCTTTTTATACTCTGAAAAAATCATCAATTCAATTTTGGGCATTTGAGCTTGTTGAAGAAAAAAAAGAAAAAAACCCACGTCAATCGTCATCCCCCCTCCTTACGGATCCGCCCCCTGTTCTCCTTCTCTTTTCATTCTCCTGCCCTACTTATCGGCGGTCAAATCTCTGCCCTCGCTGCCGTGGCCGTGGCCAGGGCTACCACTGGAGCCCAAATCCCCTCCATCAAAGGTCGGCGTAGCATTCAGTTGATCAACGCCGATTTCTGATCATTGCCCAACGTCATTTCTCTGAAAAGCGGCGCCAAAATTTGGCTTTAGCTCAGACTTCAAGCTTGTTTTCAGACGACCACACCTTCAACTGTACCACTGCCTCCAATGAACTCTCGGTGTAGCCCCCCAGTAACTTGAGGCCCGTCCAACCTTCGCCGTGCCTTTGACACGCCGTCCGAAAGTCGTTTGTTTTCCGGCGACTTTTGCCGATCTCGGCAAACGGTGTCGCCATGGAAGTTGTCTAATCCGGGAACTTCTGATTTTCGGTCGGGTCTGATAGTTGGGATTTCGGGTCGGTTCAAGACAGCGGGCCCCACCGTTATCCTTTTTTTTTTTTTAAGATCGAAGATTTCGCCTACCACCTTCCCCCTTGCCTTTGCCATTCCATCTCCTTTCTTCTCTCCCTCCTTTGGTTGGAGGGTCAAACTTGGCGTCTTTTTGTTCCGCTTCCCTCCCCGTCTCTTCCCCCTTCCCTACTGGTTTAAATACGTTCACCCTCTGCCGCTCTTGTGCTATTACCCTTCTCCCTCTTTGGTCTAGTTGATTGGGCGCTAAGTATTTGAGAAGGAATATGGCTTCCACAGGCTTCTCTTGTGCCTCTTCCGACATCTCTCATTTTGGGTACTCTTTTTTTTTTTTTAATTCTTCAACTTCTTGGACGTTGAGGATTCATTTTGTGTGCATGATTTTGGGCTTCTAACTGTGTGTGTACTGTTTAGTCAATCCATGGAGTTGGAATGATGATTTGTGAATTTGAAAGGAACTGAGAGTAGCCTGTAATTGATCATTAGACCTGTCATTTACCTGTAATTGATTAGGAATCCTTCCTTCTTGATTTAGTCTCTATGCGTGCACTTATCTTGTGGTTGAATTTGATTAAACTGAAGGTTAATAATATCAGAACCTTTGTTTGATCTAACTTTTCGATGGGATTTTTTTCTGGTTCATGTCATGGATGGTTGAAATGGGTATTTGCTGTGTTTATCTTTTCTTGTTTCATTTCAAATCAGGTTAACAATATCTGATAGACTTGACATGATTATTACCATAAGTTTGAAACGGTGGCGGAAAAGCTCCATGTTATTTGAAGCTTATGTTGTCTTTTACTTAGATTTGTGTTATGAATGTATGACTTTGCCGTTAATCATATATGACATGATTCATCTGTTGCAGGGTGAACACAAGTGTACAGAAGACTAAAGGGTCGCTATTTGGTTATTCATTTCCAACAAACAAAAATAAGTTCAGATTCAATAGAAGATCATCTCTCTCCCTTAAGGCTGCGGTGGGAGCATCAGCTATGCAACTACTTGGAAAAGATCCATTACACTCAAAGCCGACTGACGCTTCTTCTGTGGATGATGCTTTTGACAACAAAGAGGAAGTTGACTTGGATTCTCCTACAGAAGGATTTTCATCGATTCCAGAAGCTATAGAAGACATCAAGGCAGGCAAGGTTGGTTGATTTCCTTTTTTTGCTTGATGGTGGTATTATTCAGTTTTGATAATTTTGCCAATGCTTGAGTAATATTGCTGATCCCAACCCCAGCCTGTAAAGGAGGAGGGTTGGCATCAAGAAGGGTCCATGCCCCTTTGGGCATCCGATGGAAGAATAATAATAATAATAAGATGATGATGATGATGAATGGGGAGAAATATAGATATTATTCCCGAAACCATGTACTTTTGTCATAGTGTGGCATTAACCACAGTCGAGACACAAAATGAAGATATGTTCCTGCCTTGTCGTTTTCTAGTTTATACCATCGTTTTTTACTTTCATGAACTGATTTTTTTTTTCAACATGAATGTGCAGTTTGTAGTTGTTGTGGATGATGAGGACAGAGAGAATGAAGGAGATCTTATAATGGCCGCTTCAATGGTAACAACAGAAGCTATGGCTTTTATTGTCAGGCATGGGACTGGCATTGTTTGTGTTAGCATGACAGAAAGGGACCTACAGAGGTTACATCTTCCCTTGATGGTCGTAGATAAAGAGAATGAGGACAAGCAACGAACTGCATTTACAATTACAGTGGTATGTGGGATATTTTATTGCCTTTCAGTCATTACAAAGAACTATATTTATTTTGGAATGATATTTCCTAGGGCTCTTATAAATAAATACTCTTCTTGGTGAAAACAGTTTGATTATTGTGGTATTTTGTACATTCCTTAGCAAGAGTCTTATTTTCTTCTATGCGTCGAATATTTATAAGGATTTAGTCTCTGTGTTTGCAATTATTTTGAGGAGATAATGAAGGAGAAGAAGATTTCAATTGTTTTCAATGCAATTTGGAAGTTGTGTCCTCTAAAATTTGTTTGCTTACAAAATTATAAAAAGAAACATTGCAGCGTTGAAGAGAATCATTTAGTTTAATAATTAACCGTCCCACTTTAAGTTGTCTTTGATAATTTTTTAAAAAAAGCTCATATATTAGATGATTTAGTTATTCGTACTAATGTGTTCTTAATACTTGTCAATTTTTATGATCAGCTCTTATTTGTTGCAAATTTAATGTTTTTCAACTGGATATTTTAAACACTTGCTTTTATTGAATTCATTAAGTTTCCATGAAGTTGAAGATGTTGAAAATGATTTACTTATATTAAGAAGACATGTATTAATGCACAATTTTATAATGAGATGATGTTAAAAAGTTCAGTATTTCACTGTTCTATTGTAACATAGATTCGTATTTTTGTTAAATTGTACAATGTAATTGTGAAAAGAACTATTTTGTATTGTGTGTATTGAAAATTTTCTTTTATTTCTTATCATATAAATTGCTGAATAATCTATTTTTTCATGGGTTCTGCTCTAATATGCTTTTTCTTATTCGTTTCTGTAGGACGCTAAAGTAGGAACCACCACTGGCGTGTCAGCAACTGACAGAGCCAATACAATTTTAACTTTGGCATCTCCCAGTTCAAAGCCTGATGATTTGATTAGACCAGGGCATATCTTTCCATTGAAGTACAGAGAAGGAGGTGTTTTGAAAAGAGCAGGTCACACTGAAGCGTCTGTTGATCTTGCTGTTCTTGCAGGAATGGATCCTGTTGCAGTGCTTAGTGAGATAGTGAATAATGATGATGGGTCTATGGCTCGATTGCCAAAGCTCCGCGAGTTTGCTAAGAAAGAAAATCTAAAAATTATATCAATAGCGGACTTAATAAGGTATTCCATCTACCTTTACGAAAGTGATGTACAATATAACCAAATAAAATGGAGTATATCATCATGGACATTTTAAGTTTGGCAGTATAAAATTGTCTAGTTTGTTAACAATTCAAGCTGAGTTGTTTGTCAATGATTACAGTATTACTACATCCCTCAGCCCTTTTTGGGATTAACAACTCTTTAGAAGTTTGACACAATAAATTATCGGCAGGTATAGGAGAAAGAGAGATAAATTGGTGGAGCTGTCTGCTGCAGCTCGTATACCAACAAAATGGGGTCCATTCCAGGCCTATTGCTACAAATCAAAAATAGATGGAATTGAGCATATTGCCATGGTCAAAGTAAGGAGTTCAATACAGTTATTGCCTCTTGTGTTCTAGTTTTTTTGAGAAGCATGTTGTGGAGGTTTCACTGTTTAGTCTACTTAGATCATTTGATTTTCTTTGACGGCATCATCTCTCTCGTACAGAGGCTGTTCATTAAATATGGGTGTTGTCTTCTAATCTGTATAAACTATTCGTTCTTTGTTTCATAAATCATAACTGTAGATCTTATTTCTTTATCATATGTTTTTTATCATAGGATTATTTAGATTTTGACTAGTAAATATAACATAGTCATATGATGTAAACAGGGAGATATTGGAGATGGGCAGGACATCCTTGTGAGAGTACATTCAGAATGCCTTACAGGTGACATTTTTGGGTCAGCACGATGTGATTGTGGCAACCAATTGGCCCTTGCAATGAAGCAGATTGAGGTTGCTGGCAGAGGGGTCTTGGTTTATCTGCGTGGGCATGAAGGTAGAGGCATTGGTCTTGGACACAAGCTCCGTGCATACAATTTGCAGGATGATGGGAGAGACACTGTGGAGGCAAACGAGGAGTTGGGCCTCCCCGTTGATTCGCGTGAATATGGAATTGGTGCACAGGTACATTGACCTTCAATGCCCATTACTGAAAATGTAAAATGGAGATGCTTTTCTCTACTGGTATATCTATGTAGTAACGATAAATCATTACATATTTGCTGCAGATACTCCGTGATCTACGCGTCCATACAATGAAGCTTATGACCAATAACCCATCTAAGTATATTGGGCTCAAAGGTTATGGCCTGTCTGTGGCTGGAAGGGTGCCATTAATAACACCAATTACAAAGGAGAACAAGAGATATTTGGAGACAAAGCGACTGAAAATGGGTCATGTTTATGGACATGAATCTAACGGTAGCTTATCCGGTTCGATCAATGGTAGTGGTGTTGATGTAAATGGAGAGGATGCACTAGCTGGTGACCAGCTTAATGAAGAAGTTAAT
>JAURVB010011217.1:0-18988 GCA_033002965.1 Piper betle
CCACACCTGGCGGCATCACTTGTCGGACTACCGGTGGCACTACGTTTGGAAGCTCCCCTCACTCCCCAAGGTTAGATAACCGTACCCGCGGTAAAACCCCCGATTCGAGTTAGAGTTTTATATTCAGAACCGGTCGGGTCGACCATTATTTTTTGAGTCGAGTCAATTTCAGAACACGTGTACTAAGCCGACGCCGGTCTCGTGTATGAGCCATGAGGGTCATGTGTACCCAAGTATATGATGATAACATCATGAACACATCAGAAAAGAATGAGTTATTAGAATATATGAGAGTATGCAGTTCATTTTTTTATTATGATATATAATGGATCGTAGAATTAGTTTTAGGCCGTTTACCGCGTTTGGACGCGTTACGGGCATTTTTGGTGGGTTGATAGTCTAGAGCATATCATTATGTTTTTTTGGTGTTGTTTGATTTTACGGGATTTTTCCCGATTTTTATGAATTTTTTTAGGATTTAATACGACTTAGTTATTATACTTGACTCGGGCCGGAGACGAGTAAGGTCTTGATTAAAAGTTTGCCACCCAACGATTTCTTCTCCACCCCCGACCTTTTCTCCCCCACGCCCAAACCCTAACCGCCGCGCCGCCCCTCTTCGCGTGCCCCCGCCGCCACAGGCGGACGCGGCCTGGCCGCCAATCGACGCCGCCCAGCCAGGCCACGGCGTCGCCCTGCAGCCCCGACCGGGCCCGGCCACGAGCTGGCCGCCGCGACGCGAGGAGCCGCGCCTTTGCGTCGTGCTTTCGTCGCCAATCGCACTGCCGGGCACCATCGCCGCCGCGATCAAGCAGTCGCCTTGGCACCCTCGACCCCTCAGCCGCCTTTCCCGATCGGAGCGGAGGCCATCGCCGGCCTGGCCGGCCGATATAGCGACCCATCGCCGCCACTCCATCATAGCCTTTTTCCGGCAAGCCGCCACCTCCATTGGCCACGCCGATGTCATAGATGCGTCGGGCTCGCCGAGCCGGTTCCATTTGTACCCAACACGACCACTATCCGGCCAGGAATCACCTCTGGCAACTCTGCCGGAAAACCGCCGGGAGCTGCCGGAAACCACCGGAACCCGCCGGAAAATCGGATTTTCTTGAATTCACTGGAATTCACCGGATCTTCCGCAGGGCTCACCCCGTCGAGCCCAATCAAGGTTTAGACGCCGATGAGCGCCAGAATTTGAGTTCCGAGACACGCAACGGAACCCTAACCGTCGCCGATTATCGACAACGTGAGGTATAATTACCTCCGATTGATTTATTTAAAATTGATTATTGTTAGCATAGCATGCTAGGACAAATTATTGATGAATAGTGCTTGAATGTAAGTGATCTAATGAAGTAGATCAGGTCAGAGCATGATAAGTGACCACGACATAAGTTACAGACATGTAATAAAATTAGTATGAATAGGATGAGCTAGGATTAATTAATTTTTATGATTTTCTGATTGCTATGTTGATGGATGCTTGCATTGTGATTGTGATGTTATTGAGTTTGATGTATCATTTAGTTAGCGGGCATTAGAATTTAGTTTTCATGTGAAGGTAGGGAGTAGGAGCTCGCCGCCTAGGCGAGATGACACGCTTGGAGCTTCTACCAGGTTCGTTGAGGACTCGTCTGTTTTACTCTTTTCTATTCTATGTTTGTTTTAATGCCTATAGGACGAGTTAAGTGGCGCTTTATCGGATCCCACTTAACTCGGGCCATTTAACCGAATAGTTTTCCGGATTAATAACCCCTCGAGGATGAGATCCCTCGAGGATGATTTTGAAAACAAGATCCACCACAAGTTGCCTTCGGGCCTATTATATAAATCCCTACCCAGCCCTATATATATGTAGTTTTCGCGTTTTCAGTGAGACGAGAGATGGAGAAATCGACTGCACGTACCATGCAGAGGATGCCGTGACAGTCAAAGTGGGCTCTGGATTAGTGCCAGCGTACTGTTCCATTCCCGAGGGATCCTGACAACTCTGCATTTGAGTTCCTCGCACCCAGAGAACGTGGAGGTTTGCGGGTACTGTTTAGTACAGCGCATGTCCGGACTTGTGATTCAAAGGGTACTAAAGGCGACTGCCTGAGAGTACTTGGCCTTCGTGCTCAAGGCCAGGAGAAATATGGAGGTACGGAGAGGGCTTAGGATAAAGTTTCATGAGAAGTACTGAAAAAGAAGTGCCGAGAGCGGCACAGTACCAGCAGCAGATCAGTAAGTTTGGGATGCTACCGGGTCTGCAGCCCTGTGGCTCCTCAGCAGTGCCCTTCATAGTGTTCACGTGGAGTATATGATGTTTTCTTTCATATGAGAGTTTGCTCACATAGCCAGCTTGTTATAGTTATTTTATTTTTCGGACCAGTAACACTTGTTACTGACGTGTTTTTATACTATATGTAAGTAATAATCACAAGTTGGAGGAGCCAGCTTGGACGGAGGAGCAATGAGGTCTTGTGCACACACACATGTTAGATTTCTGAATGTTTAATATTGTATTATTATGTTATTATATTGTGAATGACATGATTAAATGTTTGAGCATGATGATATGATGTGAATGAAATGCTAAGACACGATAACAGAATGCAAAATATGATCAGAGTTGAGCAGTGGAAGCGTAGTGGGTTGAGACCCAAGCTTCAGAATGAATACGTTATAAATGAGATTCTGTGTGATTGTTAATGCATGCTGATATATTTGTATATATATTATTTTTGACAGGGTGGGCCCATAATTGCCCTTTTAGGGGAGACATCTAGGACATTACTAGGACCCGCTGCCGAGTTTAAGGCTTCATTCCCTGTTACCACTCCCGGTATCCGCTGAACAATATTCTAAACCACAGAATTTTCATTTTCTAAAGCCTGCGCTAGTCCCTATATGGCCGTCAAGATTTGGGTTTCTCTGTGTTTGAACTTGACTGCAAAGATTGGCATGACTGTCTACGGGTGCCTGCCATCTAAAACATCGAACCATCATGGTTCATTAAGATGTTCTCTTTCAGCTGTCTTAGGTTTATTAGTAGTGAATGAATTTGTTAATTCAAAACACAACACAGTGGCAAAAGATAATTATTGGACTTTTCAAGAAGGTACTTGAGTCATAAAATGAGCTAGTGGGAAGCCAAACTTTGAAACCCCTGTAACGACCCGCCATTTATCACAATATTGTGGGCCTTGGTGGCCAGGTGTTACTCAAAATTTAACAACACTAACCCCATAATGACTAGTCATAACCGGATCGGGTGTTATTTAAAAGGTTACCTGAATAATATAAAAGCAAATAAGTCTAGCATTTCTAACTCAAAAGAACTTATGTTTCAAATGACAATGCATGAAGTAATTATCCCACAGTCTTTGACCGTTTCCCATAGCCACATTTATAACACAAGAAAGTAAAGAGAGAATTCCGCTTATAATCTGTTCACCACTTGAGTTGCTAAAAGAACCACCCTATCATCTCTTAGTCTTTAGTTCTAGCTGCTAACCTGCAAAGGCAATTCTGTGTTAGTGATTAACCACTAAGCCGTATAATTAAATAAAATAAGTCCATACACTCCCTATGATTACCTATAATAATGGCTGTTGTGACCATTCCAACATGTCCATCTATTGGCTGACGGGTCAGTCCACCATGTCCGTAATAGGCTGATGGGTCAGTCCATCATGTCCATTACCGGCTGGCGAGTTTAATCCGCCATGTTCGTTATCGGCTGGTGAATCCAATCCACCATGTCCATAATTGGCTGATGGATCAGTCCATCATATCCATTACCGACTTGCGAGTCTAATACGCCATGTCCGTTATCGGCTAGTGAGTCCAATCCACCATGTCCATAATTTGCTGGTGAGTCTAATCAGCCATGTCCAATTTATGTGCTAATGGGTCAGTCCAACATGTCCATTACCGGCTGGTGAGTCCAATCCACCATGTCCGTAATTCGCTGGCGAGTCCAATCCGCCATGTCCAATTTATTGGCTGATGGGTCAGTCCATCATGTCCATTACCGGCTGGAGAGTCCAACCCGCCATGTCCGTTATCCGCTAGTGAGTCTAATCCACCATGTCCATTATTGGCTAGCGAGTCAAATCCGCCATTTCCAATTTACTGTACTTTGGGCTGTCAGGTACTATCTGACGCGTCCATCATTGGATTATGAAGGGCATAGCCCATGTCGGAGTAAGTCAATTCCTTAACCCCGATTGCACTCGCTGGATGGTGGTCGAATCTTCGCTCAGGCTGACCAAGTTGTCCACAAGGGAAAATACAACATTTTAAATAATTATATGGACGTGGATATTTCAAACTCGCAGCTGCGATCAACGATCCTAATCTAAACGAGAACATAAAATTATACATAGGTATTATTTTATTCAAGTAGAAACGCATGGAGCTAAATATCTAATATATATATATATATACATATATATATATATAAAATATTAAATATTAAATTATCAACAAATCTAGTGAGATAATTAATTATTCATGTGACATAATTATTTAAGTCCTACTTTACATTTTAAATTAATTATCTAAATCATGATTAATACTTAACAAGTAATAAAGTACTTATTAATTCATAAACAAGTATTTAATTATTATTATTAGTATATTTTCTTTTGAGATAATAAATTTTCGTGCAATAATTAATTAGTTTAGTAACATTACTAATAACCCATTAAAATGATTATTTTTAAAGATTTATTACAAGTTCGTATTATTATTTAACTCGAGCTGTGTCGAGTCAAGTATTATTTACAAGTTTGCCACCCAAGGTAATTTTTTCTTCTTCTTCCCCGGCGCCATCCCCTATTTCCAACAGTAGCCGCCCTTCCACCACCTCCAGTGATCGTCTCTGGATACCGTCAATCATCGCTACCTAGCCCTACCATGCCGTTGTAGTGTCGCCCCGGCCTACTCCGGCCACCTTCTAGTCGCGGCGACACTTGCATCGCCCGCCTAGCGGCTTGCTCGCATTGCCGATTTCACCGCCGACGAGAGTTGCCACTTTAATCGGGCGGTCACCTCGAGACCCTCGATCCCTTATCAACCATTCTCGGCCAAACTGGAACCCATGGCCACCAGGGATGGCCGGATTTCTTCACCCACTGCCGTCTTGTAAAGACAGTGGAAAAAAGAAATTTTTTTAATATATTCGACTCGGGCAGGGAAAGATCGAACGTTAGAGAATTAATATTAATTATATTATATTCTCTACCCGGTTAAATATTTTATTCTTCACCCGGTTACCCGGTTAAAGGAATTAAATACGGGTGTTAGTGTGTTTCCACAAACCCTAGCCGTAATTTCATTTATAAAGGACGTCCTCTACCCTAGCCTTCATTTGCTTTCTCTTATCCTCTTCCTTGCTAGCGTGTCTATTTCCTTGCTTAGGTATTCTTCCTATCTCCTTCTTCTTAGTTTTCTTACATGCATATTTTAATTTGATAATAAGTTTTATAATCGTGAGGATTAAAAGTTTAAAATCAATAAGAAAAGAAATATAATTTTACACCAGAGAAACTAAAATTGCCGACGAGTTTCCCCTGTTCGGCGAGATGGGCAAGCACGGGCATGCCTCGTCGGGAATCAGTGGCGACGACCATTCCGACGTCGGAAGACGATCCAACTCTCTTCGTCGATCAGTATAGGGTTGGTCTCACGGTTGTGGATGCCGGCCTAGGGTGGTGAATAGACAAAAACAGGGGACGGTGGCGAAAACAGGGGCGATGGCGGTGGGTGAAGAAATCCGGCCATCCTGGGTGGCAACAGGTCCCAATATGGTCGGGGAAGGTAGATAGGTGGTCGACGGTGATGAGACGACCACCCAATTGAGGCGGCGACGCTCAACGGCGGTGGAATCGCCGCCGCGAGCGCGCTGCTAGGAGGGCGATGTGGCGTCGCCGCAGTTGGAATACGGCCGGAGTTGGCCGGGGCGACACCACAATGGCATGGCAAGTCTGGGTGGCTGGAGGGCGGATGCTATCGGAAACAGGGGATGGCACCCGGGAGAAGAAGAAGAAGAAGAAGAAGAAGAAGAAGAAGGTGGTGGCAATTCTGTAAATACTGGTTGACTCGATACCAATCCGAGTTAAAAATAATACAAGCTCGTAATAAATCATTAAAAATAATTATTTTAACGGGTTATAGGGTAAAGTTACTAAACTAATTAGTTACTTGACGAAGTCAACATGGACATAAGTAATAAAAAATACGGTAATGAGAAACTGTCGATAATTAATCGGCGTAATAAAAGCGATTAAATTAAATCGGACGGTTATAAGTGATTAATAAATAAAGATGTTACCTGTACCATATTAAATTTAAAATTAGGAAAATAAAGTGATAATTTTAATAACCAGTCAGTAATGTAGAAAACAAGTTATTAAACTATAGTCGGGTAGCAATAACTCGGGTCGAACCTAAATAGCAAAATGGAAATAAATAAAGTTCGAAACTTTATAGAGTCAAATAATTTAAAATAATTGTATTAATAATATTTATGAATTAAAATAATGCAAAATATTTTAAATAATTTAATTAAACAACTTAATTAATTAAATTGCTGTATGTAACAGTAGCGATTAAAAAATTTTAATCGAAGTAAAATATACTAATAATAGTAATTAAATATTTGGGTATAAGTTGATAATTATTTTATTATTTGTTAGGTGTTAATTATGATCTAGATTATTAATGTAAAGTAGGATTTAAATGATTATGTCACATGAATAGTGTAATTTTAATATTGTTGAAATTTAATAGTGATATATATATATATATATTAGTCATTTAGTTGCATGTATTTCTACTCGAATAAAATTATACTTATGTAAAATTTTATGTCCTCATTCAGATTAGGATCATTGGTCGCAGCTGCAAGTTCGAAATATCCAGATTCGTATAATTATTTAAAATGTTGTGTTTTCCCTTGTGGATAACATGGTCAGCCTGAGCCCAGATTTGACCACCATGTACCGAGTGCAACCGGAGTTAAGGAATTGACTCAGCCTGACACGGGCTACGCCCTTCATAATCATATAATGGACATGATGGACTGACCCATCAGCCAATCAATTGGACATGGCGGATTGGACTCGCTAGCCAATTACGGACATGGTCTATTGGACCCACCAGCCGATGACGGACTTGCCAGCAGGTAATGGACATGATGGACTGACCCATCAGCCAATAAATTGGACATGGCAGATTGGACTCGCCAGCAAATTACGGACATGGTGGATTGGACTCACTAGCCGATAACGGACATGGCGGATTGGATCGCCAGCCGGTATGGACATGATGGACTGACCCATTAGCTAATAAATTGGACATGGCGGATTGGACTCGCCAGCAAATTACGGACATGGTGGACTGACCCATTAGCCAATAGATGGACATGGTGAACTGACCCATCAGCCAACTAATGGACATGATGGATTGGACTCACCAGCCGATAACGGACATGGCAGATTGGACTCGCTAGCCGGCATTGTACACGATGGATTGACCCATCACCCAATAGGTGGACATGGTGGACTGACCCATCAGCCAACTAATGGACATGGTGGATTGAACCCTCAGCTAATAAATGGTCATGTTGGAATGGTCACAAGTGCCAATATTATAGATAATGATAGGGAGTTTATGGACTTATTTTATTTAATTATACGGCTTAGTGGTTAATCACTAACGCAGAATTGCCTCCGCAGGTTAGCAGCTGGACGTAAAGACTAAGAGACGACAAGGTGGTTCTTCTACCAACGCATGTGGTGAATGGTTAATAAGCGGACTTCCCTTTTTACTTTTCTTGTGTGATAAATGTGGCTATGGGAAACGGTCCAAGACAAGGGGATAATTACTTCATGCATTGTCATTTGAAAAATATGTTCTTTTGAGTTAGAAATGCTAGACTTATTTGCTTTCATAATATACATGTAACCTTTTAAGTAACACCTAGTCCGATTAGGACTGGTTGTTATAGGGTTGGTTTTGTTAAATTTTGAGTAACACCTGGCCAGCAAGGCCCACAATATTGTGAAAACTAGCGGGTCGTTACACGTCACCTCTGTTTTTGCCGCCATCCTCTGTTTTGGCCATTTACCACCCCAGGCCGGCATCCACACATGTGAGATTGACCCTACACTAATCGACGAAGGGAGTAGGATCATCTTCTGACGTCGGAATGACCATCACCACTGATTGCCAGTGAAACTTTGCCTGGGCTTGCCCATCTCACCGAAATAGGGGACTCATTGGCCAATAGTCATGCTTAGTTTCTTTCTTGTTGATTTTAAACTTTAATTCTCATGATTAACAAGTTTACTCTCAATTAAAAATATGCATACAAGAAAATTAGGAAGTGGGAGATAGGAGGGATACCCAAGCAAGGAAGAAACACCGGCAAGGAAGAGGAGAACTAGGCGGCTAAGGTGAAGAAGATGCCCCTACACCCGTATGTGAAAAATGATGTCCTCTTTCGAAATTATAAAAATAAAAGTGACGGCTAGTGTAAGTGAACACCCCTAGACCCGTATTTAATTTAACCGGGTAAATAATTAACCAGGTGAAGAATATAACATGTTCAGTCCTTGCCAGACCACGTTCACTTCCATTTTTTTTCTTTTCATGGTCTTTACTACAATCAACTTATTGTCAGGGACTACTCCTTTAATTATGGCGCCAAATAGAATGGCACCGGGAAAACCTAACTGTTCATATGATCAAGTGTGTCACCTTGGGGAGCTTCAATGCTTTTTGTGAGGAAGGACAGTATAGTTAGGTTTCAGGACAATCGACTATTGAATGAAATCATAGTATACCAAGGATTGACGACTTATATGATCTGTTAGAATCTGCCGTTGTATTTTCACGATTGATTTAAGATCAGGACACCATCAACTTCGAATCAAGCATGAAAAGGTAAGTGCTTTCAGAATAAGGTACGTAGGATAATACGAGTTTTAGGTTATGCCTTTTTGTTTAACCAATGTTCAAGTACGTTTTATAGATCTCATTATTAAAATTTTTCATGATTATTTTGATGAATTTATTATTGTCTTTGTGGATCATATTTTAATCCACTTAGATAATGAAGAACTTCATGAGAAACATCTTAGGACCGTACGAGAGATTCTTAGGAAAAATAAGTTGTATGCCAAGTTTAGTTAATGTGATTTTTGGATGAAAGAAGTTTTATTCCTTGTCACAGATTGCGTTGCAGTAGATCTATCTAATGTGGCAGTATTTATGGATTGAAATCAGCCCAAAAATGTTACTGTATGCAGAAGCTTTCTAGGACTTGATGGAATAAGGACTTTGGTACTATTGCAATTTCACTGACTTCTCTGATAAGGAAAGACATGGTGTTCTCATGGAATGAAGCTTGTGAGAACAGTTTTTAGATGCTCAAAGAATGTTTGACAACCACCCCAGTTCTTAGTTTGCCTTATGGAGTTGAAAGATTTGTCAACTACAATTATTCTTCTAACCAAGGATATGGAGTAGTCCATATGCTGAATCACAAGGTACTTGTTTGGGCTTCTAGACACTTTAAGGTAAATAAAAACAATTACCCACCCTACTCATGATTTGGAATTTGGAGCTGTTGTTTTTGCACTTAAAGTATAAACCCACTACCTTTATAGAGCTAAATTTGGGGTTTTTACTTACCAAAAAAGTCGCAAATACATTTTCACTTAGCAAGATTTGAACCTTAGGCACTAAGTTGGAATCCACAAGCCGATGCACTAAGATTGAACCTTCGCCTATCATCCTGGAAAAGATAATGTCGTAGCCGATGCACTAAGTAAGAATCCACAAGGCAAGATTTCAAGCATGATGGCGACTCAATGGAAAATGATGGAAAATAACATTAAGGGGATCTGGTATGCAAACTGAATTGCATATTTACTAATTTAACCATCTCCAATGGCTTAGTTAACCAAATAAAATGGCTTAAGAAATAGATGAAGTGCTAGAAGGATTTCTCACTTCTCTTAACTCCGTCAAAAGAGGGAGATGAAGTGATTAGCTATGAAGGTCGACTATGTGTTCCTACAATTCAAAGTACACCATTTCCCCTAACGCCACTAAGATGTATCAAGATATAAAAATGATGTATTCTTAGCCTAGTATGAAGAAAGATGTCGTTAAATTCATTTTAAAGTATTTAACATGACAATAAATGAACTTTGGCACCCAACGACCTGGAAGACACCTCCAACCCCTGAAAGGTCCAGTCTGGAAATAGGAGGATATCATGTGTGATTTTCTAGCTAGATTACCTTGAACCAAGATGGGACATGATACAACAATATGGGTAGTGGTAGATAGACTTACAAAAGTAGATCACTTTATTCCACTTAGAATGACAAGTGAATTTAACTAAACATAACATGCATACTAATTATTCAACATAAATGCATGTACAATTAATAGACACAACCCACCATGTGGATGGTCTATTAATAAGAGATGACTGAAAATATCTTTATGACTCTAACTATGTTGTACTTAAACATGTTTCATGACTTTTGTAACAATGCAAAGCTCAAAAAAACATTAAATGATGATTGAAGTACAAATTAATACAAAACTACTGGCCACATCAACTCAGATATTTGGTAACGTCTTTACACAAAATGCATGACTAAATCACCTTTAATACTACCCGTCTAATGCGTATAGCACTCATAACTACTTCTAAAACACACCAACACATACCAACAAAAACTGCATCAAAAGGTAATCACACCAGGCAAAGCCTTGCAAACCAAGGCACAAGTGACACCCATACTCCAAGAACAGAGGGTCAAAAGCCAAACCAAACATAACCAGAAACCAAACCAAATCAGTAGATTAAATAAAATCCTAAGCCTAGCTCACGGATTTCACAAATACCATCGTCAGAATTTTCCCAAGGAACTAAGAACAACACAACAGACAAACTCAAAGAGATTGCAATACAAGCAATAAAGAAAATACCTCCACGAAAAGCATAAACCTCTTACAAGCTAGACTCATCATCTAATGCCCAGGTGGATTCCTTGACACCTCTACAATCCCATTGTACCAGAACCAATTTCACTCCCTTATTGGAAGGCCTTTATCCTGACAATCAAGAATACACAATGCTTGCACCTCATAGATAAGTTCGGCTACCATACAATCTCTTTATAACTGATTATATGAGATGAATTTGGAATATGAAATATAGAATGCTGGATGAACCTGCCGAGAAATGTGGTGACAAAGCAAACTTATAAGCTACCTCACCAACCTGTACCAAAATAGGAAATGGTCCCATCTACCTTGGGCCCATTTCAGACTGAGTGTAGGAATTTCGAAGACAAAGATTCCAATGGTGGGTGGATTGCGAGATCCATCAACTTTGTCTCACATCCAATATTTACTAAGATAAGATCCTATTTATTAGTAAGAATGGACTATACATCTTTAACCACTTTTAAAGAAATAACTTAGGCTCATTATGTTAAAAATGGTATTAGAGCAACCTGGTTCATTGCTAAATGGTGGGCTGGACTGTAACAACCCGCCATTTTTCACGATATTGTGGGCCTTGCTAGCCAGGTGTTACTCAAAATTTAACAAAAACCAACCCTATAACAACCAGTCCTAACCGGACCGGGTGTTACTTAAAAGGTTACAAGAATAATATAAAAGCAAATAAGTCTAGCATTTCTAACTCAAAAGAACTTATGTTTTAATTGACAATGCATGAAGTAATTATCCCACAGTCTTAGACCGTTTCCAATAGCCACATTTATAACACAAGAAAAGTAAAAGCAGAAGTCCGCTTATTATCTGTTCACCACCTGAGTTGGTAGAAGAACCACCATGTCGTCTCTTAGTCTTTAGTTCCAGCTGCTAACCTGGGGAGAAAATTTTTGCTTTTGTGATTAACCACTAAGCCGTATAATTAAATAAAACAAGTCCATAAACTCCCTATCATTATCTATAATAATGGCTGTTGTGACCATTCCAACATGACAATTTATTAGCTGATGGTTCAGTCCACCATGTCCATTAGATGGCCGATAGGTCAGTCCACAATGTCCATCTATTGGCTGATGGGTCTGTCCATCATGTCCATTACCGGCTGGAGAGTCCAATCCGCCATGTCCGTTATTAGCTGGTAAGTCCAATCCAACATATCCACTACTTGGCTGATGGGACAGTCCACGATGTCCATCGATTGGTTGACGGTTCAGTCTAACATGTCCATTATTTGCTAGCGAGTCCAATCCGCCATGTCCAATTTATTAGCTGATGGGTCAGTCCATTATGTCCATTACCGGCTGGCGAGTCCAATCCGCCATGTCCGTTATTGGCTGGTGAGTCCAATCCACCATGTCCGTAATTGGCTGGTGAGTCCAATCCACCATGTCCAATTTATTTGCTGATAGGTCAGTCCACCAGGTCCATTACCGGCTGGCTAGTCCAATCCACCATGTCCGTTATCGGCTGCTGAGTCTAATCCACCATGTCCTTTCGTTGGCTGACGGGTAAATCCACTATGTCCATCTATTGGCTGATGGGTCAGTCCATCATGTTCGTAATTAGCTAGCGAGTCCACTTCGCATTGTCTATTATAGGGTGGTAAGTCCAATCCACCATGTCCGTAATTAGCTGGCGAGTCCAATCCGCCATGTCTAATTTATTGGCTGATTGGTCAGTTTATCATGTCCATTACAGGCTAGCAAGTCCAATCCGCCATGTCCATTATTAGCTGGTGAGTCCAATCCACCATGTTCATTAGTTGGCTGATGGGTCAGTCCACCATGTTGATGTATTGGCTGATGGGTCAGTCCACCATGTCCGTAATTAGCTGGCAAGTCCAATCCGCCATGTCAAATTTATTGGCAAATGGCTCAGTCCATCATGGATATTACCAGCTGGCGAGTCCAATCCGCCATGTCAAATTTATTGGCAAATGGCCCAGTCCATCATGGATATTACCAGCTGGCGAGTCCTATCTGCCATGTCCGTTATTTGCTGGTGAGTCTAATACTGTCCATAATTGGTTGGCAAGTTCAATCCACCAAGTCCAATTTCTTGGCGGATGGGTCAGTCCATCATGTCCATTACCGGCTGGCGAGTCCAATCCGCCATGTTCGTTATCGGCGGGTAAGTGCACTCAGCCATGTCCGCAATTGACTGGCAAGTCCAATCCGTCATGTCCAATTTATTGGCTGACGGGTCAGTCCATCATGTCCATTACCGGTAGGCGAGCCCAATCTACCTAGTCTGTTATCGGCGGGCGAGCCCAATTTCCCTATCATTATCTATATTAATGGCTGTCGTGACCAATCCACCATGTCCGTTATCGGCTAGTGAGTCCAATCCACCATGTCCATTAGTTCACTGACGGGTCAGTCCACAATGTCCATATATTTGCGGACGGGTCAATCCACCATTTCCGTAATTGGTTGGTGAGTCTAGTTTGCCCTGTCCAATTTTTGACTAATGCGTCAGTCCATCATGTCCATTGCCGGATGGCGAGTCCAATCCGCCATGTCCGTTATCGACTGGTGAGTCCAATCCTACATGTCCAATAGTTTTCTGATGCGTCAATCCAGCATGTCAATCTATAGGCTGATGGGTCAGTCAACCATGTCCGTAATTTTCTGGCAAGTCCAATCCTCCATGTCAAATTAATTGGCTGATGGGTCAGTCCACAGTGTGCATTACCGGCCGGCGAGTCCAATCCACCATGTCTGTTATCGGCTGATGGGTCATTCCATCATGTCCATTACCGGGTGGCGAGTCCAATCCTCAATGTTCCTTATCGGCCGATGAGACAAATCCACCATCTCTGTAATTAGCTGAGGAATCCAATCCGCCAAGTCCGTTATCTGCTAGTGAGTCCAATCCACCTTGTCCATTAGTTGGCTAATGGGTCGGCACACCTTGTCCATCTATTGGCTTATGGGTCAGTCCACCATGTCTGTAATTGGCTGGCGAATCCAATCCGCCATGTCCTATTTATTGGTGGATGGGTCAATCCATCATGTCCATTACAGGCTGGCGAGCCCACTCCGCCATGTCCCATATCGGCTCGTGACGGCAATCCAAGTCCGGAATTGGCTGGTGAGTCCAATCACCCATGTCCAATTTATTGGCCGATGGGTTCGTTCATCATGTGTAAAGACCCGGCCATTTGTCACAACATTGTGGGCCTAGCTGGCCAGGTGTTACTCATAGTTAAGCAAATATGTCTAAGTTTTTTTTTCTAATTAAAAACAAATATAAAGATCCCACAGTCTTAGACCGTTTCCCAGTAGCCACACTTATTTCTCAAATAAATAATAAAAGGAGTCCTCATATTTATTTTGCTCCATAGCCCTGGTTGTTAATCACCTACTTTCGTATCTGCACACCTGCGGAGGCAATTCCTCGTTAGAGATTACAACACTAAGTAGTATAATAGATAAAACAAATCAAGTACATTGCACTATTTCCTTATGTTTATTTTAATATGCGGTGGAGCGATTCCGCTATATTCTAAAACAATGCGGAGGAGGTATCCGCTGTGATCCACACACCCCGGCCGTAGCCCTTTTGTGGGGAGGCTACCACTACCGTCTCTAGTGCCAGTGCCTCGCACACCTCGGCCGTAGCCTTTTTGTGGGGAAGCTATCACTGCACTCAAGTGATTGCTACGCCCCGTTTGTGGGGAAGCTCTCACTACCAATTCTAGTGCTAGTGCCTCGCACACCCCGGCCGTAGCCTTTTTATAGGGAGGCTATGACTGTACTCAGGTGAATGTTACGCCCCGTTTGTGGGGAAGCTCTCACTACCAACTCTAGTGCCAGTGCCTCACACACCCCGGCCGTAGCCTTTATATGGGGAGGCTATCACTCCACTCAGGTGAATGCTATGCCCCATTTGTAGGGAAGCTCTCACTGCCAATTCTACTGCTAGTGCCTCACACACCCCGGCTGTAGCCTTTTTATGGGGAGGCTATCACTACTCCAAAACAATGTCGATGCATTATACAATTTATGCACATAATACGACCCCGTGCCGGACTGAGTCAATTGTTTAACCCCGGTTGCACTCGGTGCATGGTGGTCGAATCTGGGCTCAGGCCGACCTAGGCTATCAATAAGGAAAATATGATGTTCTACCGATTATACGTACCTGACTTGTGATTTCGTCTGACTGTGACCCGTGAACCCTAATCTAAATGAGGGCATAAAATTATACATTAGTATAATTTTATTTTGCATGAACCTACATGCAACTTACATGACTAATATACTATCAATTTTAAATGATGTAATTAGATCATGTTAATCTTCATTCCTTATAAAATTTTCAGCAATTCTAATGATAATTAATTATTAATTATCCTCATCCAAATCCGCATTATCTAATTGATAATTTAATTATTAACATGTCCATTTACAAAACAACTAATCAATCGACAAGAACCCCATGCATAAGACGCTGGAGATCTAGCAACTTGGTAGGGCGACTTCAACAAACCTTGCATGCAAGAATTCTAATGGAAACAAATAAGATGAGGGATGAAATACTCACATAGTAATGGGGAGGTCGCCTGGGACGGAGATGAGGGATGAAATACTCCCTCCTCCTGCATATATATACACTTCAACTATTCCCTCCATTAAATTCTCATACCCCATCATCCTTTGGTATTTCCTAGGTTCAACGAGCCCTTCATTAAATTCTCACACCCCATCATCTATTGGTATTTCCTAGGTTCAACGACCCCTCTATTAAATTCTCACACCCCATCATCTATTGGTATTTCCTAGGTTCAACGACCCCTCCATTAAATTCTCACACCCCATCATCTATTCATGAATATGTCTTTTGTAGGTGACCTTAAGTCGAACCATGACCGGTCGACTTGACAACCAACCATATCGGTTCAGCTATATTTATTTCATAATATTTAGGTTCGAGTCTTGTAATAATTTTCATGGTTTTTACAATCTCCCCAACTTAGAAATATTTCATCCCTGAAATATTATAACAGCAAGATGATAAGCATGATTAATTATATCTTCGGGATCTCAGGCTGGTCCTGTTGTTGCTTCAGGGGCTGACGACACTCATTTTGCAGGTGTCCCGTCCTTCCGCAGTTATAGCACCGACGAGGCTCCCTGCATGGCCCTGAATGCATCTTGTTGCAATTTTTACATAGTCGATACGGAATCTCCTGAAACTTCCTTTTGCGGTTCCCATCGACATTCCGTTGATAGTTCTGCTGCTGGTGTTCTGCAGACCTATTTTTGCTACTACCCTGATTGGCATTCTTATGTTGCATAGTAGCCTTCCCCTGTTTCTGTGCACGGACATAGTCGTACACCAACTCATGAGTAGTGGCTGCCTCAATCACTTCGGTTATAGTGCCTCTTGGTGCCGTAGCAACCCTACTCCTCAATTCGGGCTTCAACCACCAGAAAAATTTGTCTGCTCTGGCCCGGGCAGTTGCCAGACTCCCAGATGCAAATCTCTCCAATTGCAAGAAATTTTTTGCATACTCTCGGACTGAATCATCCTTCTGAGTTAGAGTGGCAAATTCCAGTGCTTTCTTCTGGACAACTGACTCAGGAAAATATTGTCCATTGAAAGCTGTTACAAATTCCGCCCAAGGAATGGACGAAATCTCCCGTTGATGGAACGCAGTCTTCTCCATGGACTTCCACCAATAGGATGCTTCCTCCTGAAGCATGCATGTCGCCAACCTCACTTGATGGCGATGAGGCACAGAGAGAGCTCTAAATGCTTTTTCAGCAATGTCCAACCAGCTCTCCGCCTTCATTGGATCAGTCCCTCCAATGAATACCTCAGCTCCGTTCTTCCGGAATTTCTCTACAGTGTATCGATCACTGTCATCCCCATCTGGCAGTACCACTTGTCGGACTACCGGTGGCACCGGGTTTGGAAGTTCTCCTCGCTCGCCCGGGTCAGCTATTCCTACCCGCTCTTGGGCGCTCCCCTGATCCCCATTTGGGACGTTTCTAGGACCCGCAGCCGAATTTGGAGCTCCATTCCCTGTTACCAATCCTGGTAATTGCTGTGCTATGTTCTGCATCACAGAACTTGTATTATCTGAAGCCTGTGCTAGTCCCTGTATGGCCGTCAAAATTTGGCCTAACACACTCTCCACGTTCGTGTCCGACTGCGCAGCTTGGCTCGACTTCCTTCGGGTGCCTGCCATCTAAAATTTTTTTCCGTTATGTAAAAAAATTTTTTTTCCAATGATTACTTAGGTTTGTTAGTGAGTCCACTAATTCCCTAATGACATACCCCATTGGAGAAAGATAAATATTGGACTCTTCAACAAGGTACTTGAGTCATAAGATGTGAGCTTTTGGGAAACCCGGCTCTGATGCCACCTGTAACGACCCGGCCATTTGTCACAAAATAGTGGGCCTAGCTGACCAGGTGTTACTCACAATTAAGCAAATATGTCTAACATTTTATTTTTTAATTAAAAACATATGTAAAGATCCCACAGTCTTAGACCGTTTCCCAGTAGCCACACTTATTTCTCAAATAAATAATAAAAGGAGTCCTCATATTTATTTTGCTCCATGCCCTGGTTGTTAATCACCTATATTCGTATCTGCACACCTGAGGAGGCAATTCCGCGTTAGTGATTACAACACTAAGTAGTATAATAGATAAAACGAATCGAGTACATTCCACTATTTCCTTATGTTTATTTTAATATGCGGTGGAGCGATTCCGCTATACTCAAAAACAATGCGGAGGAGGTATCCGCTGTGATTCACACACCCTGGCCGTAGCCCTTTTGTGGGGAGGCTACCACTACCGTCTCCAGTGCCAGTGCCTCGCACACCCCGGCCGTAGCCTTTTTGTGGGGAAGCTATCACTGCACTCATGTGATTGCTATGCTCCCGTTTGTGGGGAAGCTCTCACTACCAACTTCACTAGTGCCAGTGCCTCGCACACCCCGGCCGTAGCCTTTTTATGGGGAGGCTATCACTACACTTAGGTGAATGCTACGCCCCGTTTGTGGGGAAGCTCTCACTGCCAACTCTAGTGCCAGTGCCTCACACACCTCGGCCGTAGCCTTTTTATGGGGAGGCTATCACTGCACTCAGGTGAATGCTATGCCCCGTTTGTGGGGAAGCTCTCACTGCCAATTCTACTGCCAGTGCCTCAAACACCCCGGTCGTAGCCTTTTATGTGGAGGCTATCACTCCACTCCAGTGCGATGGAGGAATCGATGTGCCTCGCTCACCCCGGCCGTAGCCTTTTTATGGGGCGGCTATCACTACTCCAAAACAATGTCGATGCATTACACAATTTACGCACATAATACGACCCCGTGTCGGACTGAGTCAATTCTTTGACCCCGGTTGCACTCGGTGCATGGTGGTCGAATCTGGGCTCAAGCCGACCTAGGCTATCAACAAGGAAAATACGATGTTCTGCCTATTATACGTACCTGACTTGTGATTTCGTCTGACTGTGACCCGTGAACCCTAATCTGAATGAGGGCATAAAATTATACATTAGTATAATTTTATTTTGCATGAACCTGCATGCAACTTACATGACTAATATACTATCAATTTTAAATGATGTAATTAGTTCATGTTAGTCTTCATTCCTTATATAATTTTCAGCAATTCTAATGATAATTAATTATTTATTATCCCCATCCAAATCCCCATTATCTAATTGATAATTTAATTATTAACATGTCCATTTACAAAACAACTAAGCAATCAACAAGAACCCCATGCATAAGACGCTGGAGATCTAGCAACTTGGTAAGGCGACTTCAACAATCCTTGTATGCAAGAATCCTAATGGAAACAAATAAGATGAGGGATGAAATACTGCACAGTAATGGGGAGGTCGCCTGGGACGGAGATGAGGGATGAAATACTCCCTCCTCCTGCATATATATACACTTCAACCATTCCCTCTATTAAATTCTCAT
>JAURVB010011218.1:0-16591 GCA_033002965.1 Piper betle
AGTAACATGCCGGTTCGTGAACCGGATTTGGGGATTGACACCACTTCTCATGTTTTTCAGTCGAATTCTTGCGAGGTGCCGTGCCCGGGATGATTTGCAGAAATCCTTCTCTGTTCTTAAGGAGATGCAGAGCAGCTGGGCGCGTCCTGACAGGCATTTCTACAATGTCATGATCGATACGTTTAGGAAGTATAATTGCCTCCAGCATGCAATGCACACGTTTGATAGGATAAAATCGGTGCTGGGAAATATACACTCCAGCGAAAATAAGCCAGAAAATATTTCCCCAACTCGATGAAATGAATATGAGACACCCAAGATAAAAATAGATGGAAACTTTCCTCCCAATTTAGAGAAAAGAATCCCTCAACTTAGTCCCACATCTAATACCTACTGGGAGAAGATCCTGTTTATAAGTGGGAATGGACTATAGATCTTTAACTTCCGGGGTACCCATGTTAAAGAAATGATTTAGCCCATTACGTTGCACTTTGGGCCGGGTCATTACAAGTGGTATCAGAGCCGACCTGGTTTCGTGTTAGATGGTGGGCTGGATTAGAAACGTTGGCTAGGCTGCCGGTCACGGGCCAGAAAGGTCGTGGGCTGGGGCTAGCAACGGGCCAAGAATAGGCATTTCGGGGACAAAATTCCCTAAGGTGGGTGGATTGTGAGATCCCTCAACTTAGTCCCACATCTAATACCTACTGGGAGAAGATCCTGTTTATAAGTGGGAATGGACTATAGATCTTTAACTTTCGGGGTACCCATTTTAAAGAAATGACTTAGCCCATTACGTTGCACTTTGGGCTGGGTCATTACAAATCAACTTTGATTAAGAAATCTCTTACAATCAAGTATCGAAATAAAATTTGAGAAAACTCTCCTAACCTAAATCAGATTAATAACAAGATCTGAAAGATACAATTCTTGAGAAATTGAGAAAAATATCATACACCTCAAATGAAAAAATGGATCAATCTCACACCCTGGATTACGACCCCACTTCAACTTCAACTTGAGATGATGAAAAACTTCTCCAAACTCTCCCCTTATGAGTGAAACCACTCCCTGTTATATGTGGAAAAACTCCACCCAATACATGTAGAAAATTCTACCAAAGTGTAAAAAACTTCACCCCAATAAAAATAGAAATTCTACCCAAATGTGAAAAACTCCACCCAAAAGAATAATACTACTCTCAATTACAATCCATAGACAAAGGTAGAGAAAGAAAAGAAATTAACCACTGTTGATCTTGTCGAAGAACCTGAAGTCATATCTTCACCTCACAAGAAATAATTTCACTTTCTTCTCCCACATGCACTACCAATAGTAACCCTGTCTAAATCTGTAATCCCTCAAGTCTCCCCTAAAAGAGAACACTCCATAGAACTTCCTCAAAGGAAAAATACACATAACACATACCTCTAATCACATATTTGTAGACTAGAGATATGAATACCACTTGAAAATGAAGAGCCAACGCCAAACACTACTTCTTGAGTATTGGAATCCTCACTAATGAGTCTCTTCACGTATTCCACAAATTCTCATCGAATTCGTCGTACCTCTTAGTTTATCTTCATGTCTTCACGACTTTCAATGTGACTGAACGCTTTCTCATGGGAGGAATATCTCAACAATCGGATGGGATACAAGAAGACACCGTGACTTGGAGTATGTTGATTGATTGCCATTGTAAGGTCGGCCGGCATGAGAGGTCTTGGGAATTGTTTGAAGAGATGAAGGATTGCGGGTGCTCCCCTTGTACGACTACCTACAATATAATGATCAATTCGTTGGGCCAGCAAGGGAAATGGAAGGAGTTGAAAGATTTATTGAGGATAATGAAAGGTCAAGGATTGCTCCCGAATTCAGTTACCTACACCACATTAATAGCTGTTTATGGTAAGTCTGGGCGTTTTAATGATGCGGTAGAATGTTTAGAGGTTATGAAGGCTGCCCAATCGATGTACAATGCCTTGGCAATGCTTAGCATAGAAAATAAGCTCTTGCAACTTATTTTTCATCTCCATTCACAATTGTCTGATCTCAAAACAAGTGAATCCTTTGTTTAGATCTTAAGTGTAGGATCATTCGAATTGTGCATAAAAAGGAAAGTAAAACATTTATTAATAAATTGTAAATTCATCTATCTTGGCAGTCTGAGCAAGCAATGAACACATTCAGAATCATGCGAGCTGATGGCATAAAGCCAAGTATAGTGGTTTTGAACTCCCTGATTAATGCATTGGCGAGGACAGGCGACACCGAGGCCTTTGCAGTACTGCTTTTTATGAAGAAAAATGTTAGTTTCTCACTCTACCTATAGTGGACATTTTGGAAACTGCCATTAAACACCTTTAAAGGTTCTGATAGGGCATATATTGATGCCTTCTTGCAGCAATATTGGCTGTAAGACGTGGCAGCAGATTAGTGCTCTTCTTTTAATATGCTTTATTTTCTTAATGTAGTTGCTACATGCCCATTGTAGGGTCTGAAGTCCGATGTTGTGACGTACTCAACCCTTATGAAAGCTTTAATCCGAGTTGAGAAATATGAAATGGTGATTTCTCTAACCGTTTTGAATTTTTTACATCAGGGAAAATGTTTGTTAACCTGCTTATATGCATTTGGTTGATCGTGAATTTGTGGCAGGTCCCTGCTGTGTATGAAGAAATGATCTTGTCCGGTTTACTCCAGATAGGAAAGCCAGGGCAATGTTGCGATCAGCATTACAGTACATGAAGCGGACATTGAGCTTATAGGATAGAAGTCCACAGAAAAACACATCATTTTTTTCCAGTATGAATCATTGTCATATCCAAACTAATAGAAGGTTAGCCTCTTTTTACCAAATGAGGTACTTGGCCTGATTATTCTTGAGAAATTAGTGTAGAGGTTTAAATATTGGAAAGGCTAAGGAATTTCTCTGATAAAAGTTAAATGGGTTGGATGATGATAGGTTGCCGGAACAAGTTTAGATAATTTGGCTGGTGCAAACAAGGTGGAGATGGTATATATACATAATAGTTTGGACAAAAGAAGTGAGAGGGAGAGAGACAGAAAAAGAGACAAAAGTCTTGCCCTGTGTAACAAGATAAAACCGCTAAAATGAAATTACGGTTTTCGAAGGGTCATTGGTGGTTTATGTGCTATATCTGGTGTCATTGAATGGTTTGGTCTTAAGTCACGATCACCTAACTGCAAAGAAGAAGAAATTCTTACTTCTAATCATTGATCCTGTTAAAATATCATGATAGATATGCAATGTCATTGTCATATACTTCGAGTTGATCAGCTTGTTTGTTACAATTTTCTTTTAAAATTGTATCTTAAGATACTATCCTATATACAGTTTTAGATGTCTTGATATTTCCTCATCTTTTCAGGGTGTATGCCTTTCCTAAATGCCTCTCGAGACCAAACCAAAACCAAGAACCAGGATACTGGAAAAAGTTTAACGCCATAACTACAGGGAAAAATCTACATTGAACAAAAAATGCCAACTTCAGAAGCATAAAATGGATTGCTGGACATTCTCTATAGACACAAAAACATACATGATATTCGACCACAATTATCACCTGACTGCCTGTTTTTCTTGCCTCAAAAAATAGGTGCAAATGAAATGCCCACCCAAACAGGGCAAATTAGAAAAAGGATGTTTATATGTATCTTGTACCATGTACATGTGGCTAGAAATTAAGCAATTTTTATCTGTATATCTTACTCTCGTTTACTTATATTCACAAGATTATGTGACTTGTCCTGTGTAGAAATTGTAACAAATACATTCATGATCATCCACCGGTTCTTCACTTGTATTTTTTCAACTTTTGATTTCTAAGACTAATTCTAGCTACAGGCATTACGATTTATTGGTAAAATAGGCAGTGCATCTGCCTTGACAGGCATGAAAGCTATAATTTTTTTTCTTCCGCTACATCTACAGTTAAATTTTGATTGTATCAGCCCTCTTTCATTCACTGTGGGTGGTCATAAACTCATACCTAGGGCATCAAAACTCATTCACATTAAAATAAATATTTACAAAGACAGGCGAATACTTGTCACTAAAATTAGGCAATGATCGAAGTGTGGGAGTGGTAGCATCAGGTAAATCATTCATCAGCCATACTATCCTTAGGAATTGAACTATCAACATCGCCGAACATTTTTTAATGTATTGTTCTATTGCACAAAGGTCCTTCAAAATACATTTTTTTAAAAAAATCATCAAAATCAACTTCATTAGATCCGCAGAATCAAACAAAGGAAATAGCAGTCCTCTGCCAAGTTACCATTGACGGTAGTACGGTTCAAGTCTACTACACTTCATGATTCTCTGAAACTATTCCCTGAACACGTCTAAAAATTGCTTGAAACGTCTGCCCCCCATTTCTATGGACCTTCTGTCCCTCTTCAGTTGCACTAGCGAATAGCTTGACAACAGGATCGGCTACAAGTTCTTTTACTGGAACAGCTTCAAAAAGGGGATGATGATTTTGTAAGCAAGATCACATCCGGTCACCAAGTTCTTCAACATCAGTTATAGTATATATAATTCCTCCTATTTGCAGCGTGTATGCATATTCATCAAGCAACTGTGGGCTAATCACCCTCCTTCTGTGGTTTTTTTCCTTGAAATGAGAATCAGGGAAAAGGAAGAACATCTCAGACAACAGACCATTCTCGAAGTAATTGGGAATATACTTCATGGAATTCGTTCTAACCACAGATATTTTGGTATTCACCTGGATTGGCTGCCCTAAGGGCCAAAATTCGTTCTTTCACATAGTCAGTTACCTTATCTCTTAGCTCCATTCCAAACATCAAACTCTCAGGGAAAAGGGTTGAGAGCTGTACCAAAAGACCACCAAAGCCACATCCAATATCTGCAAAACGAACTTTTGGCAGTGACTCCATAGCTGGAGGATCTGGTGAGGAAGGATCCATTCCATTCACTTTATGAATTTCTGGAGGAAAGAATTCCAGGAAATGGCCGGAGTAGCCAACATGTGAAGGGCTGATAGGAACTGGAAAGTGGGAATCACTCAGAGGATTGCTATGAGCTCGTGCTCTGTAAAAACGTTTTCTAGGGAAACCTGATGAATGGCTATTTGCTTCTGCTTTATTGTCTGTCGACATGGATGCTAGACCAAAATTCCCTATCAGAAAAGAAACAGACCAGAACCACCAGACAGTGTGAATGCATTCCAAATGCCTCAATGCATTAAGTAGTAGACACTCTTTGTAGCTCCTGGATCCTTGCCATGGTTTTAAGTTAAACTATAATCAGTTATTTGGAAATTTCCGGATAATAAGGATGATGACAATGTTGGTGATATATTCATCCTAACCTTAACGTTTAGTAAACCAATTTTGTTCTTCCTTGGTTCCTAAGTGAATTTTAAAATGGAAAACATAAGTAACAGGAGTGAGAATAGCAATTCCAGGCATTCAATGAGATACCAAGGGCAAATTACATACTAACAGTATACACTCCCTAGTATCAGTACATATATGCGTTCATCCCAAAAGTATAAATATTTACAGATTTATATGTAGCCGCGTATTTTTAAGTCTGCATCCTATGTAACTCGATGCTTGATGCCAAAATTAACATTACGGTACAAACATCAATTAGATACTTATAATATGCCGATGGGCAATTATATTCTCAAACAAGTTAATGTCACGACAATTAACAAATAAAATGTCATAATAAATAACTAAATGCAAGACAATAACCAGTGTCATCGTCCAACAAATGCCCATAATATATCACAGCTGCGAAATTCATAGCAGAAATCCAAATTCGAGAAAAAAATCTAGCGCAGAATGCAACAAACTGACCAGCACCACGGGCAACAGCTATAATGGGAAACATATCATCAAACAGAACAGAGAAAGGTCGCATCTTTTCCCGTACATAAGCAGATTATACACTCAACTGCAACCCAAAAGAAACACAAAAAAGGACATTACATGCAAGTCGAGATCCAAGGAATCAGAATCTCACCTCTTCCCGTCTTCCTGGCCGTCGCCGCCGCCGAGGGTGATGCTGCTCGCCGGCGATTGGTGTAGAGAGGTAGGATTTCATTGGGTTTGGGTTAATAACTTTGGGGAGGAAAGTGGAAGACAGAAGAGGTCGGTTTGGTCCGGTATTACTGCCTAAATAAACGGTTCGATTTTAATATATCCAAATGACCGTGTTTATTAATATCATTAGATTTTCACTGTTTTATTTATTCGTTACTAGCATAATTAAATAATATTATGAAATAGAAATATTTTTTCCCAAGATAAAGGGAATGTATAGTTAAAATTTGTGATACCGTAATTGCATCGAAAATGGACTCATTTTAATAAATAAGAACATGTGTACATCAGTCACCATATCTTATAAACACATTTTATTTTTAGTTGGTATGTTTGATTGTCATAAAATTATATAGAAAAATATAAATTATTGAAGTTAAAAATTTTCTTATATTTACATGTGTTGAACTTTAGTGAAAAAAACTTATTTTTAGCCAAAAGAAATCTACGTAAAAATTTTACAAAGTAATATTTTATTATTAAAAATAAAAGAAATTAAAATTTTTTGAGAGACACACATGAAAATTTATATTTATATTTATTTTATTTTCCTACTATTTAAACATGTAAGAAAAATCTCTAAAATTTACATGTTATTGCAATTTATTACAATTTTATTTCTTATAATTTTTTTATTTACACAATTTCCATGTCAATCAAATGGGCCCTAGGTATATTATTAAAGTACATTTCTCTTTTTCTTTTATATATATATATATATATATATATGAGATTGGTTAGTTATTAGCAACATGAAAACCTTTATATCCATCTAAATCCCATGAGTGTATTTTTATTATTTAGACAAAGTTACCCTCATCATTTAATGAATATTTTAATCCAACGATTTGAATATAGTTGAGATCATGGTTGCATGAATCGAAATCGAATCGAATCGGAATCGGTTTTCCAAGGAGTCGGCCTAAATCGGTCTGAATCGGTCTGAACGGCAGGAATCGGTTCAGTTGAATCGGTCTAAATTAGTTTAATCGATCATATATAATTGTTTGCACGTATTTATCCGGCCACGTGTATGATTTCTGAAGAATTGGTCCATGCTATTCTAAAACTGCCAGAGGAGATTACAAGAGAAAAAGTCTCTGTCATTCAAAACTGAAGGAGAGAATTTGGGTGGAAAATCCTGACGGTTTATGATCCCACGCCCGTAATCTCGAAACAGAAGAAGCGTGGAAAACTCTATAAAAGACAAAGCCCGACGTATTGGGAAAGGGGGGCTCGTACGTTGAAAAGAAGAGAAATAGAAGAAAGAACAGGGGAAGAGCCCCTCGCCAGAGATTTATCTCCGGCGACCCCCTGGCCAACCACACCGCCATCTTTTCTGTGAAGCATTGCCAAGGAGAAACATTTCCATAGTGCCGGAGGAGACCCATCTCCATTTATTGCCAAACCTTTGAAGATGAAACCTACCTTGCTGCTGTTGCACATGCCGGAATAAAGACTCTGCTGTGAAGTTGTCGCCATTGCCGTGAGAAGAGGAGAAGACCGGTGAAGCAAGGTCTCCAACGCCAATGTCCGTCCAAGACCTCTCTCCATTCCCAGTGTTCCCTCACTTCCCTCAAAGCCAAGCCGCCAGCCAAAGCTGTGCCCAAACCCGCCGGCAATGAAGAAGAAGATAGCATCTCTGTTTTGCAGGTTCAGCGTCCAATTTTTTGGACAACATTGGCCGTATTGGACCAGTCCGAGACCACGGGCGTGAAGCTTGAAGTGCCCCCTACACAACGCCTCAAGGACTTGCCGCCGGAGACTCCTGTCATCGCTGGGAAATCGCCACGAAGCACCCCACCAGAGAAGGGAGGGAGAAGGCGGAAAACAAAGCAACGGAGAGCAGATTTCGCTGGTTTTTTCGACCAGTGACGGCCGTTCCCAGCGCCGCCGTGGAGTGAAATGTGAAGACGGAGGAGTGGTCTCGAAACCCAAAGTGAGCTTCGCCGGTGTTCGCCATTGCAGTCGCCGGAGAAAAGCCAGGAAGAGACCCATCCGACCAGAGGAAAAAGCAGAAAACAGAGCAGAAACAGTCGCGGAGAGATGATGTCGCGGCGGTTTTCCGACCACCTCCGGTAGTTACCGGCCCCAAAGTGGTGACCAAAGTGAAAAAGGAGAAGTATTTTACAAACCCAAAGTGAGCTTTGCCGGTGTTCGCCATTGCAGTCGCCGGAGAAAAGCCAGGAAGAGACCCATCTGACCAGAGGAAAAAGCAGAAAACAGAGCGGAAACATTCGCGGAGAGCTGATTTTGCGGCCGTTTTTCGATCGGCGCCGGTCGTTCCCAGACCTTCCGTTGATATCAAGTGAAGGTGGAGAAGTGATCTACAAGCCCAAGCCGAGAACCGCCGGAGTTCGTCGCTGAGGTCGCCGGAAAAAATTGAGAAGTGACCGATCGGAGCAGCGTAGCACAAAAGTGTCTAGCTTTCCGGCATCCGACCGACCGACCGGAGCCGCCGCTGACTGTCGGACCACCGCCAAGACCTTCACCATTCTGAGATCTACAGTTCTGGGCAATCTCCGCCACCTTCAGTCGCCGGAAAAGACGACGCCGGAGTCCCAAAAGCGCCGCCGCGTCACCCTGTAAGCGGGTCTGTCGTGCCCGTTTACCTCTGACCGAGCCGCTTTCCTGCCAGGTCCGTGATCAGATCCATCTGCCCCACGAATTGCTAGACTCGCGAACAGACCCGGACCCGTGTCGTGTCCGAGACCCGCCCTGTGACCCGGATTCGAGTTGGCCCACCGTGCACCACAAGCAGACTGGTGTACGCATAAAGGAAAGACAGCCTGCGCACGCCATCCGGTCCGGTCCAGTATTTATTTGGTTTAAACCAACTCGGAACGGCCCGGTTCAGTGTATTAATGTTCCAAAATAATTTGAAGGCATTATAGATCTTGGATTGAGCCGAAACTTGCTACCCCACCGTTTTTAGACGCTCTGGACACATTGGTGGGGTCATTTTAAGGATTTAAAGAGCAGAAGGGGATAAATATTGGCATTGGAGTAAAAGAAGTCGGCGAAAATTCCACTGTTTATGTGTAACTGTGTAAAAATCGAAGGAGAAATTAGTGGATTGTGAGCACTATTCTCACCGTGGACTGACTTAGGGAGTTGAACCCTAAGGAACCACGTAAAAAATTCTCTGCGTGTCATTCCATGTGTTTGTAATATTTTCTATTTCCATCGCACTATCTCTTTGCGCGGCAAGGGCACCTCGGTCCCACCGAACCTTTAAACCCGAATCACATAAGGAACCGATTCGAGGGGCGGACGATCCCGCGCCCGAACAATAATAATTTGACAGTTCATAATATAAATATATTAAAATTAGGTATTGATATTATTTTGATATTATTCTGTGTATTATAGTTTATGATATTTTTAAATATTTTTTAAGATTTTTTAAAATTATTTAGAATTAATTATTATTTTTGACTCGAGTTAGACTCGAGTCAACTTTTAATTACGAGAATGCCACCCTCAGAATCGGGCGGCGGTGGCGTGGTCGGACGGAGCTGAGGTCGGACGGCGGTGGAGTGGTCGGAAGGTGGGGCAGAGCGTCGGATGGCAGAATCGAGGCGGAATCACGGCGAAAGCGCGGCGGAATCGCGGAGGAAGCATCGGACGGCGGAAGCGTGGCGAAGGGCGGAGCTGAGGTCGGAATCGGGCGGCGGTGGCGTGGTCGGACGGAGCTGAGGTCGGACGGCGGAAGCGACGGCGGAGCGAACGCGACGGCGGAAGCGGGGGGAGAGGGGTAGGTTTTTAAAATCCAAATTACCATTTTACCCATGCTTAAATAATTTAATAAAAATCATACCTAGGCTATTTTAGTAATTTCATTAAAAACCGATTCCGATTTAAATCGGCCGATTCCGATTCCGAGTTAAATCGGTAGGAATCGGCCGAAAACAGCCGATTCGTGGACCGATCGGCGTGACACCGATCCGATTTAAATCGGCCGATTCCACACGGAATCGGCCGATTCGTGCATCAGAGGTTGAGATAGGAATACCAGCGGATGCGGATACTATTTTTCCTCTTTTGTATCATTTTGAATAATCTTCCTAGATAGTTACATGAGTAACAAAACCAACTAACTGAAAAAGTCTTGTCCTATTAAATCCAGCAATTTTATTTCAGAAGTAACTGTCGTTTTGCAACTCTTGTACTATTAAATCAATGTACAGAATGCAACTTAGCTCAGTCTAAATATTAACTTTTGTTAAATGAATATAAATAAGTTTTTTTAAAAAATAATCATATCTCACAACCCTTTTTCCCCCCGCCAAACATATCATTGTTCACAATCTTACATGAATGAACTTAAAAAATTATTAACACTAGGGCTTTTAACATCACATAGAGGCTATCATCCTCCCTCGACCAGTCGACCGCTTGAACTCCTATTTTTTTCCAAAACAAGATAAATTTATATTAAGGAAGATAAAACAGAGGAGAAAGTTTCAGTACTGTACAAACGCCAACTACATGCTTGACGAGCAAGCATGTTAGCAACCACGTTTATAGATTAGAACACCATAAGATCTTAAGCTTATACTTACAACTCAGTAAGTTTAGTCTATCTACCAACCTCAAAAGATTTTTCTCTACATTTCTAGTACCTTTAGTGGGCGTCAACCAAAGCCCTGCAGTCAAAAAACAATACTCCATTCGATAAATTATGTGATTGGAAATTTGGAACTCCTTGGCCCTTGCAAATGCGTTAAGAGGTGGAGGATTGCAGAAACCCATTTTTATACACCATTGACTTTATTAACAGCAACCACAATCTTATATTTATTCCAACAATCAGAGATGCAGCCTAAAGACCTTATCCCAAAAACGTAACGATCTTCTTCACTTCTTTTTTCTTTTTAAGAATAATCTCCAACCAACAATCCATACCCAACCGAAACATAGCATTAAGAGCAGACTACTTCGCTGGTGTTAGGAAGTCGGAGACCATGGGGCGGGTTGCCGCGGGTGTGAGAGTCGCCACCGATGGGTGGGACAGGGTTGTCGGCAGGGTAGAAGATAACTGTTGTGAGGATGAAAATGACAACGGCAGGGAGAATGCAAAGGTGTTGAGCTCTCAGGAAGGCTTGAGCTCGAACTTTTACAACCTTTGAGCCACAAAAACAAGCAATTTTCAGGCACAGGCCATGTCTACGGAAATTGCCCGACATGTACGACGCTTGCGCACTAATATCCGGGACTCGAACGTTGTTGTTGCGAGACTCCTCGGCATTCTTCGGTTTAAGGTGTCATTTCTTGCGATAGTAACAGGCCCTGCGAGTTTTCGTTACGAGAGCTTTTCATGCCAGCTCAATAAAACGAGCAGTGCGCTCTAGCAGGCAGGCAATCATTTCAATTCGAAATGAAAACAAATTAATTCCGTGGAAGCTATTTTACATTACCATGCTTGATATTACAGGTTTATATTTGCTTCTTGAAATTCTGGAGCAAAACATGAACATCAACAAAATGGACGACAACAGGAAAAGCCTGAAATAAGTTCTCAGCTCTTGCATACCAAGGTCAAGCATATCACTCCGCCTCACTTCCTTGCCTTTCTTAACCACCTCGTCTCCGTAATTACTAATGGAAACCAACCTGTTGGGATCAGCTGGAACCTTAAGACGGATTTTCTCAAGATAATTCGGTGCAATCTCAAACATCATGATGAATACTGCAGACCAGTCCTCCAAAACTCTCTGCAGTCCAGAAAATAAATTATTTTGATATGGTGTATACATGCAAAATATAGATTCTATCTCCTAATTACATACATAAAATGTATTCCGATCAACAGGATTGAACATTCTGAAGCAGTCTTTTGATGAAGCCTTTAAATCACCATATATCTATTCACCCAGTAAAAAGTATGTCATCGCCATTATTAACGCACGAGGAAAGGTCAGCAGAAGGCCTAAATATGAGACTCACCTCAACGGTAAATGCTAGTGGAACATTGACAACATCATAAATATAATCAGTTGCCGTTCCATGGGCCAGATATCTGAGGACAACCACTTCTAATCAGAGATTTTACACTGGCATCGCATAATAGAAGCACATGCTCTTTTTAAAATTCCAGACTATACTTCAACTGGTGAGTCCAAATTAAAGATATAAAAAGGAGAGTAGAAACAAACCCAACAGAGCCTCCACCCGATCCAACTAAGCATCGATCATGGCAATAATGATGGTTAATTGATTCAAGCATTGACCTCATAACTTCAGAAGCCAAACCATTTGGGGTGGTGTTTCTATGATCATAAGGCATGAATAAAGCCTGAAACAAAGATGATTCAAAAAATCTATAATGCTGAAATCCAGTGGACTGTTGGCCTTTCATTCGTTATAAATTCACCACAGAAACGTCACCTCCATTCCAGAGTGCACATTGACCCACATATGTGGCCTGAATGTTTTGGACAGTTTCCTCATTATCTGCGTCTCAGGTTCGCTAAAGGGAGAAGATCCTGGATTTTCTTCGTAAGGGTCATAATCCTAGAGTAAAAAGGCAAAACATAAATCCAGCAAGCAAAGGAAAATGGGCAGCAAAATCGCATTTGTTCAAATGCAGTAGGTCTTACACAAAAACACGCCTGATCAAGAGATATAAATAAAATGTAGCAATGCCCTATTCTTCAGAACAAATCATACCTTCTCCTTTTTCCCCAATCAACGCTCCAGTTTCTGTTGAGATCAACTCCCGTCCTGCAGAGCTCATAAAAAATTTAAACAATATCCCCCAAACAACCAAGTAGTGGATAATAGTAAACAATGTAAGATGGACAACCATTCCTCCTCTCACACGTATCTCCTGCTTCAACAAGTTTTCGACCATTCAAATTCTCCATGGGCACCACCTGTTAAAAGGGAGAACTCAATTATTCCAAATGTGCATTCAACAATATACAAAAAAAATGGTCACTCTACCAAATATTAAAACATAGAAGCTATTCTTTCTGAAAAAATGACTAAGACATGATGATTTGCATGCCAATGAACAAAAAGTAGCTTCCAAGTAAAGTATTTTCACGCTAATCTTCATGTTGCCCGGTAAGTGAAATGCAAAAATCATAATAGGATATAATAGTTAGAAGATGGTATATAATGGCACTATGAAGGATAAGGGTAAGGACATACACAATCGTTGGACATAAACAAAAAATCTTGAAAATGTGAAACATTATTAAAAAAAATGTTGATAAAGATGGTGTGCAATTCTGAAAGGTTTCAAAAAGGGGAAATTGAAAAAGAATATTAATGTTAGATCACCTTTATGATAAGCTTATCCAATTCCTTGGGCAAAGTGGAGCTTCCGAATAAAAAATATTTTTTCCATTCCCCACTTAGAATAGTCAAAACCCGCAAAGCAACCTCAGATGTAATAAGCTCTCTTCCATGCTGTCCAAAAGTCTGGAAGACAAGGAATTTTCTGTCAAGAAAATCAGCAGCCTCTGAGACAATCAACCATAAAATGATAGCATTGCTGTCTCATTTATGATCCATAGACAGAAGGCAACGGTCAATAGTTATAAAACAAGGCAACATTTTTAGTTCTGATGGATGCATTTTCCACTTCATTTTTACTAACTCCTCCCAACATAGTGACCGAAGGAAAAATCGAATGTTTACCAGAAGGACTCTAAACTTTGCACTCTCGTCTGTCCCACTCTCTGCCTGACTGAAAGTAACCACTGAAATCTCAGCTGGATACCCATTATTCTGGGCCCTGATTGTTTCCATCTATATTAAATCATAAACTAGTGTCATGTTAGTGCAACACACATATATTACAAACGGTATGCTCAGATATTTACAAAAATAAGCAAATATCTTACACTCAGCCTATCAGGGTGACGACTGACCAAGGCCTTCACTTGTTTCATCAAAGAATCACTACAAATTTTCGGAACATGTTCAGAACATCAAATAAAATAGAGACAGCCACATCAAGAAATCGTACAACAGAACCTGCTAAAATCATAATATTAACCCCTAAAAAGGAAAGAAGAAACAGACAAAACGCAACTCTGCTTAACAACAGATCAGACTGCGGCAAAAAGAAAAATCAAGCAGGCTACCAACGGATGATCCCGAATATCATCTAGTACAGCTATTAACACAACATTTCTTTTCATAAACACAATAGAACTCGCTTACTTATTTTCCAAAAATCAACCAATCTAGCTAGTTCAACAAACTCCATCGAAATTTAACGCATACACTGCACCCCGTTTTTTTCTTTAATCAACTTTCTATCAATCAATCGTGCTAACCGCAATTTAAAACTTCTACGGCATCAGCAACGCAAAGAAAAATATCACCATTAAACTAAAAAGTTAAAAATCCAAACCTAACACCTAAACACGATCCAAAATGGGAACAAACTGTCTACAACTTGCAGAAAGTAAGAAAAGTCTACGAAAAATAAACACCAAGAAAGATAGGAATCTTAAGCTAACCTGGAATGGTACAAATCCCGTCTGATTCGGGAATAGGAAGGGACAGAGAAGTTGCCACCGTGAGCAAAAGCCAACACCTGGAGAAGAAAGAGGAAGAAGGAAAGAGGGGAAACCAAATCGCCTTCGCCCATCGGGGGACGGAGAAAGATTCCGTCTTTTACACGCCGGCGAGCCGGCGATGGCGATGGCGATGGCAGCTCTTCGTCGTCGCCGGCGTTTGAACGGCTCGCCAGCCGCCAACCCCCAAAACTGCCGACTTTTCTTTACCACGTTATGAAATAGTGGGCTCTAGTCGGCCGGCGGTCAATTGGTCACGGATAGGGACGAGCATGATCGGCTGACCTACTAAACCGACAAAACCAAATTTATTTCGGTAGTTCGTTTTGGTCGTAGTTTGGTGGGTTTCATGATAATCACTAGAAATAAATGTATATGCACACGTAAAAAAATGATGCAAATAAAATATTTTATATTTATTAGTTTATTTGATTTGATCAGTTTCAACCAAAAATTGAGTAAACCCACCAAACTAAATGTAGTTGATTTAGTTTGGTTTAATCTATTGAACATAATTTATTTATATAAGTGTAAGAAATAAAAGTTTAATATATTATATTTTGTGTGCATACTATTCAATGTTCAAAATTAAAATACTATTCACGTAACTTTTTATGATAAGCTTTTAATTAACTCCTAAATATGTATTAATAATTCTTTATTTTATAAATAAACTTAAAAATAATTAAAATAAACACTAAATAATGAATATTATTAATAATTTAAAATATTATTTATCATTTTTGTTACTTTGGTAATAGTTTGATTAAAACTTAACTAAATTGAATTAGTTCGATTTGGTTGCTTTGATTATCAATTATAATTTAGATTTGTTTGATTAACCAAATTACTTCAATTTGGTTAATGGGTAAATGATTCAGTGTGATTTTAATCAAACCAATCAAATGATCAGCCCTATTCATGGACATTTGGAGAGAAAAATCTTGGTAAGCATAAAATATTGGACTTCATCATCTCTTCACTCTTTGTAGATTGAAGATGTCTAAGATTCCAAGATTAGATTTATTATACAAACTAGAAAATGTCATGTAAGGCTAAAACTTCCTATCTTTATTATTGAACATTGAGATAAATAATAATAATATCATATTTTAGAGATAGATTGCTTAAATTTTAAAGACAGATTTATATTCAATGAAATTGACTATATATAATAATTTGATGTTATTTTTTATTTTTACTATATTTTGTTTGATTAAATCTTCTCTTTTTTGACTTTTTATTCTTCTTTAATTAACAAGAATAAAAATAACAAAATTTTAATCAAATATTTTTTGGACATTAACTTTTTTACTTGGTCCAGGGCAAGTCAAATTCCCAAAAAGAGAAAAAAAGGACAATGCATAGAATTCCCCTCAGTATTTGCAAACAAAAAAATAATCAACTGTTAGAGCTTTATTATATGTATATATTTTTAGAACAAAAGTCGCACACATTAGTAGGATTTTTGTGAGCCATCCATTAAAAGGGCTCCCTTCCTTAAAAGGCCCAAATTTCACTATGGTGTCACAAATAAATAGCAGATATAAATAGCTATCAAACTTTTTATGTATTCTTAACTATTATATTATATATATAAATGGTGAGGCCAAAACCAATTATAGTACTTTTTTTCCCAAGCACCAAATATAATACTTGGAAAAATTAAACACTGAACAACAACCTGACCGGCCCACTGAGGAAGTCGGCTTTGATATTTAATGGACAGAGGCCTTAAATCATTGGTTTAGATGGATCTGTTGTTGACAGCCATGTGAACGTATTCCTCGAGCCCTTGACTCAGGATAATAGATAATCACAAATCCAATTGCAACCTGGTCCGGCCTGGCCGCTACGGATTTCTGGCTGGCATTTTACTGGCTTTGTTTTAGCAATCATGGATTCATGCACATGGTGGTGCAAATTCCCTTGTACCAATTAGTTAGAAA
>JAURVB010011219.1:0-18006 GCA_033002965.1 Piper betle
TCGGCTCCTCATCACCCATTTGTGCTAGCTTAACACGATCAACAAAATTATTGGAAATAACCAAATTTGCCATTAGTTCTGTTAGTTGCTCAAAATGGTTGATAGTTGTTGACCTTTGTTGACTTTGCCCTTCCGACTCAACGCGTCTGCTACCACATTCACATTTGGAAGTCGTAATCCTTCAAATACTCTATCAACCACCTCTGTCGAAGGTTAAGGTCATTATGGGTGAAGAAGTACTTCAAACTCTGGTGGTCAGTGAAGACTTCGAACTAGGCTCCATACAAGTAGTTTCTCTAAATCTTTAGTGCATAAACCATTGCTGCCAGTTCCAAGTCATGGATTGCATAATTTTGCTCAGGTTTCTTCAATTGATGAGAGGCATAGGCCACCACTTTACCTCCCTATATAAGGACACATCCTAGCCCAACAGGGATGCATCACTGAAGACTACAAATCCTTCATTACCGTTCAGCAGTGTCAAGATTGGTGCAGTTGTTAGACTCTTCTTTAGAGATTGGAAACTCTCCTCACACGTACTACTCCATTCAAACTTAACTCCCTTCCTTGTGAGCTTGGTCATTGGCGATGCTACTAAGGAGAAGTCTTTAATGAATTTCCTTTAGTAACCCACTAAACGTAGAAAGCTTCTGATGTCAGTGACTGACTTGGGTTGTGGCCAATTAGTGACTGCTTTCACTTTTGATGGATCCACTGCAACTCCGGCCTTTTAGAAAATATGACCAAGGAAGTTTACCTCCTTCAACCAGAAGTCACACTTGGAGAGCTTGGAAAACAGTTGATTTTCTCTTAGAACTTGAAGAGTAATGGAAAAGTGCTTCACATGCTCTTCTTCATTATTTGAATAGACCATAATGTCGTCCACAAACACGATAATAAACTTATCCAAGTATGTGTGAAATACTATGTTCATGAGTGACATAAAGGCCGCTGGTGCATTTGTTAGACCAAAAGGCATAACAAGAAACTCATAATGTCCATATCATGTTTAGAAAGTTGTTTTCTGTATGTCTGACTCCTTTACTCGCAACTGGTGCTAACTAGACCACATGTCTATCTTAGGAAATAGTCTGGCTGTTTTTAGCTGATCAAACAAGTCATCAATCCTCGATAAGGAGTACCGATTCTTGACTGTCACTTGATTGAGTTGTCGATAGTCAATACACAGCCGAAGTGTTCCATCTTTCTTCTTCACAAAAAGAACAGGGGCTCCCTAGGGTGATGTACTTGGTCCGATGAAACCTACCTGCAACAAATCTTTTAGTTTACTCTTTAACTCCTTGAGTTCTGCTAGAGCCATGTGGTATGGTGCTTTAGAAATTGGTGTTACACCAAGTGCTAGGTCAATGACAAACTCTAGTGCTTTCTTTTGGACAATGGGCTCTGGAAAATATTGTCCATTGAAAGCTTCCACAAATTACCCACAGGATGGAAGAAATCTTACGACGATGGAATGTGGTTTTTTACATGGATTTCCACCAATAAGATGCTTCTTCCTGGAGCATGCATGTTGCCCACCGCACATGATAACGGTGGGGCACAGAGGAGCCTAAACACTTGTTCAGTAATATCTATCCAGCTCTCCGCCTTTATTGGATCGATCCCTCAAATAAATACCTCAGCTCTATTCTTCCTGAACTTTTCCACAGTGTAACGGTCACTATCATGAACAGCTAGCGGCAACACTTGTCGGACTATCGATGGCACTGGGTTTGGAAGCTCCCCTCGCTCGCCCGGGTCTGCTAAACCTACATGCCCTTGGGCACTCCTCTGACCACCCGTCTGGGGTGATGCTGGGACACGCTACTGAGTTTGAGGCTCCATTCCCTGCTACCACACCTTGTAATCTGACCCAGCCCAAAGTGCAACGTAATGGGCTAAGTCATTTCTTTAAAATGGGTACCCCGAAAGTTAAAGATCTATAGTCCATTCCCACTTATAAACAGGATCTTCTCCCAGTAGGTATTAGATGTGGGACTAAATTGAGGGATCTCACAATCCACCCACCCACATCTAATACCTACTGGGAGAAGATCCTGTTTATAAATGGGAATGGACTAGAGATCTTTAACTTCCGGGGTACCCATTTTAAAGAAATGACTTGCCCATTACGTTGCAACTTTGGGCTGGGTCGTTACAAATGGTATCAGAGCCGACCTGGTTCCGTGTTAGATGGTGGGCTGGATTAGAAACGTTGGCTAGGCTGCCGGTCACGGGCCAGAAAAGTCGTGGGCTGGGCTAGCAACGGGCCAAGAATAGGCATTTCGGGGACGAAATTTCCTAAGGTGGGTGGATTGTGAGATCCCTCAACTTAGTCCCACATCTAATACCTACTAGGAGAAGATCATGTTTATAAGTGGGAATGGACTAGAGATCTTTAACTTCCGGGGTACCCATTTTAAAGAAATGACTTGGCCCATTACGTTGCACTTTAGGCTGGGTCGTTACAACACCTGGTAACCGCTGAACAATATTTTGAACCACAGAATTGTATTTGCTGAAGCCTGCGCCAGATCTTGTATGGTCATTAGGATCTGGGCCAATACACTCTCCGCATTCAAATTTGACTAAGTAGATCAGTTTGACTGTCTACGAGTGCCTGCCATCTGAAACATTGAAATATTTTTTTTTGTTATGGCTCATTAATATATATATATATATATATATATATATATATATTTCAGTTATGACTTAGTTTTATTAGAGAATGAATTTTTTAATTCATAAAACAAAACATTGGGAAAAGATAATTACTAGACTTTTCAACAAAGTAGTTGAGTCATAAAGTGTGAGTTTGTGGGAAACCGTGCTTTGATACCACCTGTAACGACCCGCCCAAACCGGCCAGAGTGTTACTTAAAAAGTTAAATGTGAGATCCCTCAACTTAGTCCCACATCTAATACCTACTGGGAGAAGATCCTGTTTATAAGTGGGAATGGACTATAGATCTTTAACTTCTGGGGTTCCCATTTTAAAAATGACTTAGCCCCATTACGTTGCACTTTGGGCTGGGTCGTTACAAATGGTATCAGAGCCGACCTGGTTCCGTGTTAGATGGTGGGCTGAACTAGAAACGTTGGCTAGGCTGCCGGTCATGGGCCAGAAAGGTCGTGGGCTGGGGCTAGCAACGGGCCAAGAATAGGCATTTCGGGGACGAAATCCCTAAGGTGGGTGGATTGTGAGATCCTCAACTTAGTCCCACATGTAATACCTACTGGGAGAAGATCCTGTTTATAAGTGGGAATGGACTATAGATCTTTAACTCTGGGGTACCCATTTTAAAGAAATGACTTAGGCCCATTACGTTGCACTTTGGGCCGGGTCGTTACATTAAATGTTGTAAACATATTATTCATGAACATGAATCATAACACGGTAAATAAGTCTAGAAAATTTATAAGTCATAAAAATAAATTATGTTCAAATAGCATGTGATAATACATAAAAATAAAGTCCTATAGTCTCTAACTATTTCCCATACCCACATTTATAAGACAAGAGAATAAAAGGAAGTCCCATAGCCACATTTATAAGACAAGAGAATAAAAGGAAGTCCAATTTGTTATCAAATCATCAAAACTTGGTTGGTAAGAGATCCACCAACCACACTTTTAGTCCTCAGTCGAAAGCTGCTTACCTGCGGAGGTAATTTCGCGTTAGTGCTAAAACCACTAAGCCGCATAATTAAATGAGACAAGTCAATATAATCCCTATTATTATTTCTAGAGACTTTTAGTTGTTATGAGCCTATGTCGAGCTCTTAATATGCTGGTAGGAGTGGCCACCCCATCCAGGTCCAATCCCATGCATGCGCACATACGCTACGTGGTCCACAGCCTGTAGTTACTGACAGCGCTATGGACACGAACCTCACCTTCGACGGTGGCCATCCGGAACGGAGAATTTTGTAAAGTTGATTTTTGTTGAAATTGAATGTTGTGATGTTCAAATTGTTATCGATGTTGTGCTGTGCAAATTGTATGGTATGTGCTGTGCAAATTGTGAGGCTATGCTTTCACAAATTTTTTCATTCCTGATTTGGGATTCATGATCAAATTTTTTTCATTGTTGTGTTGTGCAAAATTGCGTGTTGTGCGTGCAAATTGCTATGTGCTGTGGTTATTGTATGATCAAAATATTTTCTGCAAAAATTGTCTTGTGTTGTGCAAAATTGTGTTGTGCTGTGCAAAATTTTGTGTATGACTTTTTTATGCAGGATGATTTCTTTGGTACCAATGTTGGCAACAATGATGGTGAAGACGAAGAGACCTTTGTAGCGAATGAAAGTGGTACCACATTGAAAACTGCAATTAGATCGTGTTCTACTACATTTGATAGTTTGTCTTTGCCTCCTGAACCTGAGGGAGTTCATATGAGTGGGAGTTATATTCCTCCTTTTACACAGGGATCTCACATTGATACAGATGATAGCTCTACTCTTCCCATTGGTGATAATGATTCAGACTCCGAAGGTGCTTCAGATGATGAATTAGATGATTTAGTAATCACTATGTAAATTGTGCTGAACATTCATTTTTTGACTTGTGTTAATGTCTTGTTGTTATTATTTGATACAGCACAAATGGTGATATATCAAATGTTATATTTATGACATTGAGGTATTGTGATGCTCTTTTATACTTGTATTAAATTATAAATTTGTGTATTTATGTTGAAAAATTATATAATTATGTATTTCAGGTATTTATGTTATGAGTTGTCAAATTTTTGTATATGACCGATTTGGACCGATTCAACAGAACCGATTCCTTTCCAATTTAGATCGATTTCGACTCCCTCAAAAACCGATTCTGATTCCGATTCCGATTTATGTAACCATGATTTTAATCCATAACCATTAAAATAATAATTTTTAAGGATTTATTATGAGTTAATATTATTTTTAACTCGAGCCGTGTCGAGTCAAGTTATATTTACAAGTTTTCCATTGAAGGGATTCTTCTTCTTCTTCCCCGTCGGTCCTTCTCTTCTCCAGACCTAGTGTTGGCACAACTAGATCACGTCGCCTTCATGCACCCAGCCTCAAAGATGACTACTTTCTTGCACCTTGCTCCAATTCGCTACCTTAGGCCGGCATAAAAGTAGGAAAGATCGGTCATGACTGGACGACACAGGGAGTAGGGTTGTCCTCCCACATCTGGCCGTTCGCGGCCATGATTTCCGGCAAGAAGGTCATCACTAGTGGGCTATGCTGGCAGCAGGAACTGCTGTAATGGAACCCCTGATGGAGCGCTTGTTGATGAAGGACAACTAGCGTCTTTGCACCCTCCAAAACTGCCATTACAGCACCTATTTGCAGAGGAACGCCACCACCTTCATCACTCCTTGAAACTCCGCCCACTAACAGGTGCAATTCCACCACCCATCAGAAACAAGGGACACGACAATGCCACCCTTTGACCCTACAGCCAGAGGGGCTGCCAGGGTGTGAGCGGCTGCCTTGAAATTTTTTCCTACGATCGCCCATCTTGCCAAAATCTAGCACTCGTCGGCCATGCCAAGGATTCCAGTCTTATACAATTTAGTTTAGTTCTTCTTGTTGACTAAAAACTTTAATTCCCATGCTTATCAAACTTATTATCATTTCAAAATATGCATGCATGAAAAATAAGAATAGGGAGATAGGAAGAATACCCAAGCAAGGAGAAAGCCGGCTCCAGTAAGGAATAGGAGAAGAAGATGAGAATGACGGCTAGGGTGAGGAAGAAGCCGCCCTCTCAAAATAAAATGAAAATGACGTCTAGGGTATGGGAAAACACCCCAACACCAGCATTTTATTTAACCGGGTAAAGAATAAATATAATATTTAACCGGGTAGAGATTATAATATAACAATAATATAATAATAATAATAATTTCTCCAACGTTCGATCCTTCCCAGACCGTGTCGAATAATTTTTTTCTTTTTCACAATCTTTACACATTCCCTCACCTTTTCACCATTTCTCCTTCCCTCCCACCTACAACCACTTTATTCTACTCTCCTTGGCCTTCTTCTTCCTCCTTGGAGCTCCAAGAAATCCCCTCCACTTCCAAGCATCCCGGGGTGGTAGGCATTGAGGTTGGATGCCTCAAAAGACCTCCCCTTGATCTTCACTAGTTAGCCTCAGGTTTGGGCTGCCTATATTGCTTGTTCCTTGATGTGAATTGCTTGTATGAGCCCACGAAATTATTTTTAGAACATAGTTATCGTGTATATATTAATGTTAGGTGAATTCTAAGTACACATTCATCTTATTTGGCTATGTAAATAAATAGATATGATTTTTATAATGCATGTAGATCACTGATATACACTGTTTTAGTATAAAATTCATATCTTACTATTCTAATGCTCCATTTGCACTATTATTATTATTTTACACTCCCAACATGTAGATCTATAACTTTTGTGTTATGGGTTTTACCTGCCATGCCCTAAATTTTGCATGTATGAGGGTAAATAATGAGGAAAGGTGGCAACTTGGACTGTGATAGTGATATAAGCCCTACTTTCTCCAATTTTTACTCTCTGACCTTGTAGGATCTGTTAATGTACAGCATGCAATATTTTCATAGTAATTTTATGAGTTCTTGGTAAAATTTTAATCCAAATATAACCACTAAATAATCATGAATATAACCCATAAGTAAGCCTTGTATTTCCTTTGTGTTTATGACTACGAGCATGATCTGTGATTATGTGGTATTTTCAACCACAAATTTTAGACTAATAAAATATTGTATAATTATATGATACTGGAATAATTGTCTAATTGAAATACATAAATTTTGGGAATGGTTAAAAATCATCTATGTAAGTTTTAGAGGTGTTTACCGGGATAGTGTGAAGATACTGGGTGAAAACCCTAGTTTTTTTACTCCAATTGTAAATTAACTTAAAATAGGTTCATGGTGTTGGATTTTAGTAAAAATTGGTCCACACATTAAACTATGTATCAATAGCACTATGGCCAATTTTGGGACCATTTGGGTAGGTTCCCAATTTTATTTGTAAACTTTAAATATGTTAGGGTCCAGATAGCTCTAGAAATAGCCCATCCAGTGACCCAACTTGTTAAATCCACTTAGGCCCATTTACAAAATAAATTTATCCTATTTCTTATTAGGATCAAGCTATGTGTGTTAGCGAACTAGGCCCACTGAGCCAAGCCCATTTGGAGTCCTCTAGCCCATGAGCCAATAGTTACAAAATGTATGCACAGCCTAGGAACACTGTTCCAGCACCTTAGGGCCGAGTTTAATGGGCTTCGATCCCCTTGATTAGCCCATAGGTTAGCCATAGTGGAATTTACCTATGAACCTTAGAGTGTAAGAGACAATCCAACCAAATTTCACCCCATTTGGACATTTTTAGGTCAGTCCAAAAAATCGTCTAGTAAGCCCATTCGATTAAAAATCCTAGAATTGATTAAAACCCACTAAGTGAACATGAAACTAAAACCTTGATTAAGTTACCTAATATAGTTTAACACTTCACTTATGACCTAATTAAGATAATTACGTGATGTTAAGTGTGAGCTTGTTGGAGGCTTTGCCTCGTTTTGCATGCCGATGTGACCCTATTCTTATTTGGTTCCATCTCCATGCTAGGTATCGCGGGGGAGCTCACAGACTAGAATATGGAGCTCTACTCATCTAGGCTGGTAGGATTCTCCTTTGCTTGATCTCTGCTTGAGTCCCTACTTGTCGAGTTTAACCATGTTTTAAACGTAGGATGACATCAGCGTCATTTTATCGGATCCCTCCAATGTAGGGCCCTTTAGTCGTGTTTTCTACACATGTTTAATAAAACTACAAGGATGAGACCCCTTGTTGGTTTTCAAACTGATAGCTCCAGAAATATATGATAAAAGCCTTTTTCCTAAGCCTATTATATACGTAAATGTATTTTTATGGACTTCACGAATAAGAGAGTGAGCAGTATGGAGATATGTATGAATAGCACAAGTACTCCTTCAAACCCTGAGGTAGTGCTGTGTATGAGGGTACTACATAACGTAGCACATTTCCAGAATTTATGGCACTAACTTAACTGTTCCTTTTGCACTCGAGTACTGTGGCAGGTGATATGGAAGGTGTGAGGGCGTAAACGTTGTATGTATGAATATGATTATGAGCCATGCATGCGAGCCGATACTTGTTTAAGTATGTTTGGTTACCGCCTAGTTTGAGACAATTATGAAGTTTCTTAAGTTTTTTAGGTAATGGAATACCAATTTTCCAGGTTGCTATTTTACTCGTATTTATTCAGACTGGTAATAAAATTCTTTTGATTATGGACGTGGTTTTCCATTATATGTAGGTGAGGTTCCTTAGCATTAGCCGGCTTAGGTGCATGGATCTGATTGCTCAGTGGCGGCGATGACAGGGGCCCTGTGTTATGTTGTTTGCTTTAAACCATGTATTTTGTGTATGACTATATGACGGGAATAAGACCAAACTATGTGAACCTTGTATGATATGATGGTTGTGCTAGCCTATTTTAACTTTATATTATTATATTTTACTATGGAGTTGTAATACTTTGGGGCAAGGATAACCATCGTGTGTAAGGTATATAAGCCCCAAAGTCTTCGAACATGACGAGGAGCTAAGTCAGGTACACAAAACATATTTGGCTACAGTTGTTTGCGTGTTAGAGTAATGTGGGTGGAGGAATTTAGGGTTCACACTACTTGAAGACCCACGTGAAGTCCAGGTATTAGGGTTGATGCCTTCATACTCGATGATGCTGTGTAATTCTCTGACACTTTAATTATTGCTCACGTAGGGTATATTGAACAGGTCGCCATGACCCTTATTTAAATATCTGCATCTGCTTCATGTAACTAATAAGAAGACCTAAGCCAATCACTTGAACTAAGTAGTAAGAATATGATACATGCAACAACATGAAACCTCAAAACTGTAGCGGAGGTGTGCTTCTTTGACAGTTTGGAATGATCATCCAAATTTTACAATCCCCACTCATAATTGTGGGGATGGTTCTACCTTTGTTACAACTAAGGGTGTTTATATAGGAATCCTTCAAGTCTAAGATATGCCTTTATAGTATAAACTCTTCACACATTCTATGAAAACCAAACTTGGTGTCTGTCTTAAGCCTCCATGGAGGGTCGAGATTCACTTTCGTAAAGTCTATACGCGATAGCTCAACAAGTAGCTTCCAAATTATAATATCATGAGTCGGCTCATCCCTTCGGGCTAAATTTTGGTGTTACAAAGAGTCCTACGGACCTATGGTCCAAGCTCCAAGCTCATCGTCACATATTCAGCGAGCTCGGACTCTGTAACCTATATTAAAACCCACTGCTTAGTAAAATGCTAACATCTCTATATAATGTATGCTCATATCATCAATACATCCTAATAAAGAAAGCATTACTAACAAGCCTATAACTAAACATTTGACATGCAAATCGAGACATAATAATACTAAATAATAAATTAAAAAAATAAACAAGAAAATGCACTAATAGATAATTACATAAATAATAAATACACAAACATGAACATAAATAATACTCTAAGCATAAGATAATAATATAATTACACTATATAAATACACGGGTAAGCACGAGTAAATATAAATATATTCTCATTTTAGTAAACATATACATAAATTAACAAATAAATAATAACCTACACACAATGAACAAATATATATATATATATATATATATATATATAATTTAGTAAACATAATAAGACTAATATTAATAAGTAAATATAATATTAATAACAATAAATAATCATGTAAACATTCATCATATATGATACACAAATAAATATGAATAAATAAATAAATTAATTAAAAAAAATAATCATAACATCCAATCATACTAAATCATGTTAATATGCATATAAACTAATATATGAGTTCTTGAATTACCAAAAATAGTCGAGAAACGGTCGAAAACGGGCTGAACCTGAGATGAACCGGACCGAACTGAGGTGAACTAGACCGAACCAAATAGGCTGAATCAACCTAGTCTGGGTTAACTAGAAAATGGGTTGGGTTGGCTAGACGGACCTGAACTGGATGTGTGGAATCAAACATGGGCTGGCGGGCTGGTGAACAAGAAGATCCAGCAGGTGGACGTGGTCGCGGGAAGGCTGACTGCAAACGGGGCAAACGGGTAAACGAGGGGGCAGGCGCTGGGGTCGTTGCCGGTTGGGATTGACCGAGGAGAGGATTGGGAAAGTGATGGTGGAGCTGCTAGTGGTGACAATCAATGGAGTCCAACCACTAGCTAGCCAGAGAACAGCAAGAAAGGGGGCAGATCGCCGCCAGGTGCAGCGATGTCACCGGCAGCAATTGCAACCACGGCGGTGGTCGTGGGTAGTCCCAAAATGTCGGCCTCAATGATATGAACCAATCTCGGCTAACAGTCGGTGGTGTCTGGAAGGTGGCTGGCCGGAAAATGGCCAAAACCGACCAAAAACACCGCCGTGCAAGTGCACGTCGCCGGCGTCGATTGTACCCACGACGGTGGTTGGTGTCAGTGCCAAACTATAGATCTTGATGAGGGGAAGTTGTTGGGGTGGTCGGCTTCATTGAAGGACACTTGCTAGTGTCGGTGGCGATTGTACGTACGAACTGATGGCCAGCCGCGAGGTGGTCACGCCATACCAATCTAGCGGCTGGGGGTGAGGCGGAAACTCGTTGGTGGCAAGCCGAAGTGGTGGCGGCGCTAAAGGGTGTAAATCTGAAAATAAGCAAAGTGTTTGAAATATAAATGAGAGAAAACTAGGGTTGACGTGGATGGCCCAAATATGGCCGTGTGGCACGATCTGAACGCCCAACAACTTGTGGTCTATGGGACCCACCTATAGGTATGTGTCATACGCATATGGACAGAAAGTTCGAATCGAGACCGTCTGAAGTCAAAATTGACTCAAGTCCTAAAATTAACCCTATAGGTGATAATCGAGGCAAGAAGGGTAAATGAGCCTCGAAACCCTAAATGCAATTGAGTTGAACCCATGTGGTACAATCTGATGGTCAAAAATTCCTACAATGCATGCAAATAAATACCCAAAAAATCCCAAGCAGATGATAAACGCTACGACGGCCTAGATATAAGCCTAAAATCCTGGCTAACTCATAAAAATCATATTAAACCTCAGGTATACACTAATAACCCATTCTCTACTATATCATAACCAAAACTATCATATGCATGTCAGGCATACTCATCCTCCATAACATGCCCACATCGCCATCTGGGCCTCATACTTATATTCTTAAAATTAGCCATGCTCGAGCTCGCACGAACCTACTCGATACTAACCCAAACAGGAAAACACTAAAATTGGGTGAAACCCTAACCCAAAAATGGGGCTGAACACCAACCTCCCAACCTTCCACTTCTAACTCTTGGGCTAGTCGAATTTTGTCCTTACCATTCATATCTTCTGAGCCTTGGGCAATCTCTACGGTTGTAGACACCATTGTATCCACAACAATGTAACTAGATGCTCCACTAGTCCCTACACCCTTAGGAAGTTGTCAAAAGTAGTCTTTGGACATTACCTCACATTCTTGATGTTCACCCACAACCCATTTTGTACACACCCATAAATGCTAATCATCTAAAACAATGGAAATTAATACCACAAAAATATGATCAATTTTTATATAAAAAAGTTAACCCTTGGGACAGTGGATCCTTAGACTTAGAACAAGGTAAAGATTGATTTGTGTAGTTCTGTGGGAAACACGGTTTTCATACCACCTATGTCCACCCGGCCCAAAGTGCAATATAATGGGCTACGTCATCTCTTTAAAATTAGTTAACCAAGATAAAGATCTATAGTTTATTCTCACATATAATAGGATCTTACCCCAGTAGGTATTAGATATGGAATAAGTTGAGGGATCTCACATTCAGCCATCTATCCTAAGCCAATGCCAAAGTTGGGAGGCTACTATAGAATAGAAATATAAATCATGGGCAAGTTCTAAATGGACCTGGCAGAAGCTTCGAACACGTTCTTGTGCCTAGGTGGCGACTTCCTACTCCACACCTAGGCAGCAAGCTCCTACTTCATACCTACGTGGCAAGATCCTACTTCACACCTACAATAAAACTAAATACTAACGCCCATTCTACCTATATGATGTAAATATGATATGAATGCATGTAATTATAATCTCAATTATATCCTAATCAGTTCAATCACATTACCCACATCATGAACAAAATCATATGCATTTATGTAATGAAACAATAACACCTATACTAACACGAATAAATCATCCATTCCAATTACAATCTATTAACTTAATAGTAACATCGATCTAGATCATGAATTCATCATTTTATCATTCTGATTCATGATAACATAATCCATGATTCTTTCCATCCTAATGCTATATGTAACATGTTGTGTTTAACTCAATATTCCTATTAATCATTAATTTACATATTACCCTAATAAAGCAAATCTAATGTATTTAATTAAACTTCAATCATAGTATTTGAAATCAATCATAATTAATAGTGCACTAGCACAATTCAATCTCCAATTGCTTGTATAAATTTCCAACTGGTATCTCTTACATCATTTCTATGCAAACAACTTATATTTAGTCTTCCCATCCAACTATCAATTAAATTACACCGTTTGTAAAAATTAATACCTAACTTCATATTTTCTCTAATTCAATGCAATACATATCAATTATTATAATTTATTCATGCAATGCCATCCACAATAATGAACTAAAAATCAAATCAATCAGCAGTAACATATACCTAATGGCGGTGCCGAAAGTGGCAACAACGGGGACGGGGCAATGGTTGCGGCTGCCATTGGCATGGTTACGATTGGGCTGAGGGAGGATTCAGCTGGGCTAGGACTGGAGCACGTGAGCAGGACTTGACAAGGTGTACCCAGAGCTGCTCCGCCGGTTTATGACTGGTCGGCAGTGACGCTGACCGGCAGCCAGCGGAAACACCCCAAATCGGCGACGGTGAGGTAGTGCTGCTGTGTGGGATGAGGGACGAGAAGGAGGCTAGCTTGGTGGGGAGGAGATGGCCAGAATGAGATGACCCCGCAGGAGGGAGCGGCTGGCGGCACAGCATGAGGTGGCCATGGCTGTGGTTCAAAACAGCCCCGGCTATAGCTGGGGAAGCCATGCGTGGATAGGTGAGGCTGGTCTGGTCTGTAAGGGGGTAGGAGTTGCTTGTGTAGATGAGGTCCGATCGACGGCGAGGGTGGTGGCGGCGCTAATGACCCGCGACCGCGTATGCAAAATGGCGGCCTTGGGTCACTTTGCATGTGTCGTTCAGGCCGGGGTAGGGTCGGGAACGAAGGGGAAGAGGCTAGGGAGGATCACCGGAGGTCTTTGCTGGATTTGGTGGCCAGCGGTGACACATGCATGGTGGGCGGAAGTGGGTGGCCAGGAAGGAAAAATAACAGGGAGAAGGGTAGGGAGAGGAGGAAGGAAGGGAGGTGGGGGCAAGGCGGCGACTGCATCGGCCAGTGGTGGCACGGTCCGACAGTGGTGTGGCCAGTGGCGAGGTCGCTGGTAGGTGGGTGGTGCCGCTGAACAGAGGGAGAAGAATTGGGGAGGAAAACAGAGTAGGGAAAAACAGATTGGTGGTCGGGCGCAGTTTTGTAAATAAAACTTGACTAGCTCCCAACTAGTGCGAATAATAATAAATAAATTCTAAAAAGATATAAAATAAATATGATAATATATATATATATGTATGTATGTGGTCATTAAAATAAAATAATATGTTCTAAACCTATTAACCCACTTAAATAAAATAAATAACGTGTTCTAACATGGTAAAAGGCATAAAACTAATTCTACAATCCACTATAAAAAAAATAAACTGGCATACTGTCATATTTTCTGCTCGCTAGGTTACTAACATTATCATTATATACTTGGGTACACATGACCCATATGGTTCATAACATACGACCGTCCTAGGCTCAATATGAGTGTTCTAAAATTAACTCGACTAACAATAACAGTCGAACTGACTAGTTCTAACTATAAAACCCTGACTCGGGTCACAGGTTTTACAATTTAAGCACAATTAACAAATAACCAAGTAAGCACCAAGATAATAGGCATGGAAAGCAACAAGTATGAACACTAATAAGAATGTGAGTGTGAGGTTCAAATGGTTATATTCCAAATTGCTACTTGTATTGGTGAACAAGTTAAATTATACACGTAGTGAAATTGTCTAGAACTTAAGAATACTTAACTCCAAACAACGATCAAGTAAAACACAAGGGAGTTAAGTAAGTGTGTAAATCAAACAAAAGCAAAATAGATAATAGCACATAAGCAAGGAGAAGAAGAGATAATATCCAAATAAATTTATAAAGCGGTCACCAACTAGTATTCCTCTCTTTTAGCTAACCAAGTCCTTTGGTGAGTAGGTCTTCGTAGCTAGACTAGACAAACCTACTTGTAACCTTACAAGCAACCAATCCCTCAAGTGCTAAGGAAGATGCACTCGAAGGACAATTGGAGCCTCCAACAAGCCTTCTTTCACAAGCATCCAGTGTCACAAATCCTACCTCACCAAAGTTTTGAGCATCCTTGAAGCTTTACAACCTTGAAGCTACACCTTCTCTCCTCAAGCATGATTGTAACAACCCAATTTTTGTACACCTCAAAACCGAATCAGAAATGTTATGATCGAATCGAGTCATGTTTAAAATTGTTAGTCGGTAAGACTCGATGGATAAAATAGATCAAATCAACCCACTTGGTCTCATGACAATGGAAGACATTATTAAATATGCGTCAAAACACACCAAATATAAATAAAAGTAAGAAAGAAATAAATGCGCTGAGCTCAAATGTGTGTAGTGTTTATCTGTACTTCCACCAAAGTTGAGTAACGATTTGCAAGACCTACATATATTATATGGAAAATGTCAGTAATGAGTGTTACTAATCCGAAAAATAACTAATAGAATCTAGCAAAGGGATATTCCATTACCCATGAAAACTTATTAAACTTCAAGATAGCCTCACACTGGACGGTTAGGAAATATACTTAAGCAAGTTTCGGCTCACATGCACGGCTAATGTTCATATTTATACATACATCGCTTATGCCCTCACATCTTCCATATTTCACCCGCCACAGTAATCAAGTGGCAAAAGGAACAGTTAAGTTAGAGCCACAAATTCCGAAAATGTGTTGTGTTACGCAGTACCCTCATACACCGCACTACCTTAAGGTTTGGAGGAGTACTAGTGCGGTCATTACATATCTCCATTTTGTGCAGTGTCTTATTCACGAAATCTATAAAAATGCATGTACTTATTCATATATTCTGGAACTTTAGTTCAAAAACCAAAAGGGATCTCCTACTTGTTGTTTTATTAAACATGTGTAGAAAACACAGCTAAATGGCTCAACATGGGAGGGATTTGATAAAACACGACTGATGTCATCTTACATCTAAAACATGATTAAACTCCACATGTAGGGAGTCAAGCAGAGAGGGAGAGTCCTACGGACCTTAGTCCAGGCTCCAAGCGTATCTCCACATCTACGGCATGCTCGAACTCCAAAACCTACATCGGAACCCTCTACTATGTATAATATTAACATCTTTATATTATGCATGCTTGTGGTGTGTGTTCATATCATCATTACATCTTAATAAAAAAACAGTCCTAACAAACCTATAACTAAACATGTGGCACAAAATCAAGATGTAATAATAATAAATAATAAATAAATCAACAAGGAGATGCACTCATAGACAATTCGATAAAGAATAAATACATAAATATGAACAATACTCTAGTCATAAAATAATAATATAATTATACTATATAAATATATAGGTAAACTCGAGTAAATATCAGCATATACTCGTATTAGTAAACATATAAATAAATAAATCTATCATCATTCACTAATTAAATAATTAAATAAATAAATAAACAAATACTGAATACTCATTAATCTTGAATATTAAAATATTATAGTCATACAATACAAGAATACATAATTAAATACAAATAAATAATAACATACACATAACGAACAAATAAATAAATATGCACAATTTAGTAAAGATAATTAGACTAATATTGATAAGTAAATATAATTTTAATAACAATAAATAGTCATGTAAACATTCATCATATAAGATAAACATATAAATAAAAATACATAAATAATAATGAATAAATAAATAAATAAAACAATAAATAAAAAATAATCATAACATTTAATCATGCTAAATCATGTGAATATGCATCACAACTAATGTAAGGGTTCACAAATTACTAAAAGCGATCGAGAAACCCCCGAAAACGGGATGAAACTGAGCTCAATCAGACCGAACCGAGGTGAACTAGACCAAACCAAACTGAACCAGCTCGGTTTGGGTTAACTAACAAATGGGCCCGATTAATTGGGCCGACATGATGGACGTGAACTCAGGCACAAGTAGGCGGACTCGGGCACGGCCAGGCAAATCCAAGCATGACTAGGCAGACGTGACATGGCCCGGCGAGTAAATGGGGGCTGCACTGCCCATGCCAATAAACGGCCACGACAGTGTGACTAGGGTCACTGCCGTTCGGCCATTGGCTAGCCCAAAAGACAGCGATATCACTGCCCAGTGCAGCGACATTGCAAGCTGTGATCGCGGCTGTGGTGACAGTGGTGGTGGATGATCTTGGAGAGGGGAAGTTGTTTGGGTCGTAGGATCGGCCAGAGGTGGCCGCTGGCGCCAAAAATGGCACGAAAGGATGGTGACGGTGGTGATGAATAGTGATAAAACCAACTCACCTGATGACTATGGCGACGCCGATGGTGACGGTCGGTAGGGACTAATAGCCAACCGGGAGGTAGTCATGGCCATATCAATCCGGTCGCCGGAGGACAACCAGGGTCTCGCCGGCGGCGAGCCAAAGTCAAAACCGACTCGAGTCCTAAAAGTGAGTCTATAAGCGGCAATAGAAGTAAGAAGGCTGAATGGGTTTCGAACCCATAGGAGCACAATCCAGTGATTTGAAATTTCTATGCTACATGCAAATGTTATCCCTGAAAATCCCAAACAATTACTAAATGCTGCAACGGCCTAGATCTAGGCCTAAAACATTGGCTAACTAATAAAAAAATCATTTGTAAATCTCGTGTATACACAGATAACTTGTATTCTGCTGTATCTATCATATGCATGTCGGGCATACTAAACCAATATAACATGCTCATATGACCATCTGGGGCCCATACTCATATTCTTAAAATTGGTCAGGCTCGAACTCGCTTGAACCGACTCAAGACTAGCCTAAATCAGGCAACCTACAAGCGGGTAAAACCCTAAGCCGAAACTAGGGTTTTACAACCTCTTCTCATTAAAATTCCGTCCTCAAAATTTCTCACATCAACTTTTATCAGAGGACTCAGCAGAAGACGTCATCTCGTCAGCGACGAGTAGCTCTCCCTTAAAAGCTAGCTGCACACAATGCAAATGGACCAACACAATGCTTGAACTCTGGACACAGATGAAGCACACTAGCTCTCAATAATCTAGCTGGATAAGACCACACATGATCGAATAATCCAGCAAAACATGTCATACATGCTGGAATCATCTAACTGGACTAACCATACATGCTTAAATCGTCTCTCTTGGACTAACCATGCATGCTCGAGTCATCTCGCTAGATTGACCGTGCATGCCCAAGTCATCTCTTTGGACTAGCTCCTAAGGTTACTGCAAACTATGGAGGCTGAAATGCAATAACCTCGGCGAGAATAATCTAGGCCCACCCCTAAGGGTCTACTGGGTAGTGGAGTAGGTACTCTAAAGCACGACAGGGTACTAGTTTGAACTACATCAGGAAAAACTATATCGGTGCAAGGTATGGAGCCTAACATCTACCCATGTCTCCGTGGTCCTCATCAATGTGATAGGTCAACTACGTGTACCCTCAGTGCACTCTGCTC
>JAURVB010011220.1:0-14877 GCA_033002965.1 Piper betle
TCTCACTCTAACCATTGGTTTGGGGATGATATATTGTACTCAGCTTGATTTAGGTCCCCATGGCCTTTTGGAAAGCTTCCCAAAAATGTGAGGTGAATAGGGGATCTCAGTTGAGGACTATCTCCTTTAGAATCCCATGCAACTTGACAATATTGTCAACATACAATCCTGCCAGGTATTCATCAGTTCTCATTAATGTCGTGGGGATGAAGTGAGCTACCTTAGTTAGTCGGTCCACAACCACCCATATGGAGTTATGTTTTTTCTAAGTCCTTGGGAGCATTGCAATAAAATCGCATGTGACACACTCCCATTTTGAAGTTGGTATTTCTAAAAGTTGCAATAGTCCTCTAGGTAGTTGATGTTGGGCTTTGACCTGTTGGCAAGTCTGACACTTGGAGACAAAATCCACAACATCCCTCTTCATCCCTATCCACCAGTAGGTTTGCTTTAAATCCTAATACATATTAATAACTCTAGGGTGTATCGAGAACTTTCAGCGATGAGCCTCCTCCAAGATATTCTGCCTCAATGCATCATCCTTGGGTATGTACGACCTTCCTCTAAATCTGATCACACTATTGGATTCAACTACAATGTCAGGAGTCTTGTCCAACACTTCATTCAGCTCCTCATCACCCATTTGTGCTAGCTGAACATGATCAACAAATAACCAAATTTGCTAGTAACCCTGTTAGTTGCTCCACAAGGTTGATAGCCACCACTTTTGCTGACATGTCCCAAAGTCTAGCTAGCTGCTGACCTTTGTCCACCTTGCCCTTCTGACTCAACGCATCTGCTACCACAGGAATCATGGACAACTACGAACTCTAGTGTTTTCTTCTGGACAACAGGCTCTGGAAAATATTGTCCATTGAAAATGCCACAAATTCCGCCCATGTGATGGAAGAAATCTTGTGTCGATGGAATGTGGTTTTTTCCATGAATTTCCACCAGTAAGATGCTTCCTCCTGAAGCATGCATGTTGCCAACCTCACTTAATGGCGGTGGGGTACAGACATACCCCTAAACACTTTTTCGGTAATGTCTATCCAGCTCTCCGCCTTTATTGGATTGATCCCTCCAATAAATACCTCAGCTCCTTTCTTCCTGAACTTTTCCACATTGTAACGGTCACTATCATCAACTGTTGGTAGCAACACTTGTCAGACTACCGGTGGCACTGGGTTTGGATGCTCCCATCACTCGCCTGGGTCTGCTAACCCTGCCCGCCCTTGGGCACTCCTCTAACCACCGTCTGGGGTTATGTTGGGACCCCGCTGCTGAGTTTGAGGCTCCATTCCCTGCTACCACTCTTGGTAACCGCTGAACAATATTTTGAACCACAAAATTTGTATTTTCTAAATCCTACTCCAGTCCTTGTATGGCTGTCAGAATTTGGGCCAATACGTTCTCTGTGTTCGAATTTGACTGAGTAAATTGGTTCGACTGTCTACGAGTACCTGCCATATAAAATGTCAAAAAATTTTCCCATCATGGTTCATTAATATGTTCTTTTTCAGTTATGACTTAGGTTTATTAGCAAATAAATTTGTTAATTAATAACATAAAACATTGGGAAAAGATAAGTATTAGACTTTTCACTAAGGTACTTGAGTCATAAATTATGAGTTTGTGGGAAACCGTGCTCTGATACCACCTGTAACTACTTGCCCAAACCGGCCTGGGTGTTTCTTAAAATATAATTGATGTAAACATAACTTCAAGAACATGAATTCTAATATGGCAATAAGTCTAGAATTTATAAATCATAAAAAATAAAACATGTTCTGATAGCTTATGACAATCATAAAATAAACTAACTCAAAATCCCATAGTCTCGGACTATTTCTCATACCCACATTTATAACACAAGAGAATAAAAAGGAAGTCCAATTTATTATCAGTTCACCAAACCTTGGTTGATAAAAGAAACACCAACCACAATTTTACTCTTCAGCCCAAAACTGTTCACTTGCAGAGGCAATTCCGCGTTAGTGATAAAACCACTAACTCGCATAATTAAATGAAACAAGTCAATATAATCCCTATTATCATTTCACGAGACTTTTAGTTGTTATGAGCCTAGCATATGCTGAGCTCGTTATATACTAGGAGGGGTGGCCACCCCATGCAACTACCATCTCATGCATACAAACGCTACGTGGCCCACGGCCTGTAGTTACCGATATTTTTCATTGACTCACCCTCTCAGTATTACAAGTGCATAATGAGTCATCTTGCGCCATTGCACCCTATCACCCCTTTCAGCATGGGAGCAGGTATTCAATCTTTTAAGGGGTGCTACCCTAAGTCGAATTGAGTTGAACCCGGTTGCGCTCGGTACATGGTGGTCAGATAAGAACTCAAGTCGACCAAGACTCCCACATAGTAATTTTAAAAAGGGCGGCACCGTGTTGGACTGAGTCAATCCCTTGACCCCGGTTGCACTTGGTGCATGGTGGTCGAATCTGGGCTCAGGCCGACCAGGGCTACCAAAAAGGGAAAATACAACATTTCAAATAATTATACAGACCTGGATAGTTTATAAGTGAACCTGCAACTGTGACCAACGATCCTAATCTAAACGAGAATATAAAATTATACATAAGTATAATTTTATTTGAGTAGAAATGCATGCAACTACATGAATAATATATATTAAAATTTGACAACATAAAACATGCAACATTCAACAATATTAAATATTAAATTATTCATTTGACCTAATTATTTAAGTCCTACTTCACATTTTAAATTAATTATCGAAATCATAATTCCCACTTCACTAATGATAAAATAATTATTAACTTATAAACAAGTATTTAAGTATTTAATTACTATTATTAATATATTTTCCTTTGAGATGATAATTACTTAACAAAGATCTTGATGATTTAGTTTACGATTTTAATCTTTAATCACTATCATTATTAATAGCAATTTAATTAATTAAGTCGTTCGATTAAATTATTTAAAATGATTTGTATTATCCTAATTTAAGGATATTACTAATACAATTATTTTAAATTATTCAACTCAATAAAGCATGGTTGCATGAATCGGAATCGGAATCGGAATCGGTTTTCCCGTGAATCGGAATCGGAATCGGAATCGGTCTGAATCGGCCAGGAATCGGTTTGAATCGGCCAGGAATCGGTTCAGTTGAATCGGTTTAAATCGGTCATATACAAAAATTTGCCAACTCAGTACAGAAATACCTGAAATACATAATTATATAATTTCTCAACATAAATATACAAATTCAAATATTTATACAACAATCACAAAGGTATATAAGCACATCACAATTTGCACATCACGATTTGCACATAGCACATACTCGCACATCATAATTTACCGCACACACAAAATTTCAATTTAGACATCACAATTTCCTATTCATATTAATCAAAATTTCAATTTAGACATCACAATTTCCACTTCATATTAATCAATTAGAACATCATAGATAAATTTCAATTTCCACTTCACATCGTAATATTCAATTTCAATAAAAAAAATTTAAATTTACCCAAATTTTCGGTCGGAGTCGCGGCGGAGGGCGGAGCTAGTGGTCGGAATCGGGCGGCGGTGGCGTGGCCGGATGGAGCTGATGTCGGACGACGGTGGCGTGGTCGGAAGGTCGGGCGGAGGGTCGGACGGCGGAATCGCGGCGGCAGCGCGGCGGAATCGCGGCGGAAGCGTCGGACGGCGGAAGGATAATCACTGTCGGGCGGAGCGTCGGACGTCGGTGGGGTGGTCGGACGGTCGGGCGGAGGGTCGGACGGTCGGGCGGAGGGTCGGAAGGCAGAGTCGTGGCGGAATGGCGGCGGAATCGCGGCGGAAGCGCGGCCGAATCGCGGCGCTTGCGTCGGCCGGCGGAAGCCGACTTCGGGCGGCGGTCGCAGCGTCTGCGGCGGAGGGCGGAGCTGAGGTCGGAGTCGGGCGGCGGTGACGTGGTCGGACGGAGGACGGCGGAGGGACGACGGCGCAAGCACGGCGGAGCGAAGCGGCGGCGGAATCGGGGGGGGGGTGATTTAGGTTTTTAAATCCAAATTACCATTTTACCCATGCTTAATTAATTTAATAAAAATTATACCTAGGGTATTTTGGTAATTTTCTAAAAAACCGATTCCGATTTAAATCGGCCGATTCCGATTCCGAGTTAAATCGGTCGGAATCGGCCGAAACGGGCCGATTCACGACCCGATTCGGGGCCGACCGAGTCGGCCCCGAAATCGGATCGGCGCGACGCCGATCCGATTTAAATCGGCCGATTCCGCACGGAATCGGCCGATTCGTGCATCCATGCAATAAAGGTTTGAACTTTATTTATTTTCATTATGCTATTTAGGTTATTTTTACACAATTGTAGTTAAATAACCCATTTTCTACCTTATTAACTCGTTATTAAAATAATCATTTTATTTACCTAGTATTAAATTTAATATGATAAAGGTAAAATATTTATTTTATTAATTATTTATAACCATCCGATTTAAATTAATCGCTTGTAGTACGCCGATTGATTATCGATCGTTTATCATTACCGTATTTTTATTACTCATGGTGGTTTCGTAAAATAATTAATTAGTTTAGCCACTTTAACCCATAACCCATTAGAAATAATTATTTTTAAAGATTTATTACGAGTTAGTATTATTTTTAACTCGAGCCATATCGAGTCAAGCATAAATTACAGATCTGCCATCTTCTTCTTCCCCACGCTCTTCTCTTCTCCACCTTCGTCTTTGACATAACAACAGGTCACGTCCGTCTTCTCCAACCTCAAGATGACCACTCTCTTGCACCTTGCTACCATTCAGAGGTACAACTACCTTAGGCCGGCATAAAAACAAGAAGATCAGCCACCTTTGGACGTCGCAGGGAGTATAGTCGTTCTCCCCACGTCTGCACGTTGCCGCTATAAATTTTGGCAAGAAGGTCGTCAGTAGTGGGCTGTGCCAGTGGCAAGAATTGCTATAGTGAAACCCCTGATGTTGTCGATAAAGAACAACCGGCATGTACCCTCTAGATTTTCCACTATAGCGTTTGTTTTATAGGAACGCCACCACCTTCGTCCCCCTTGCAAGTCCGCCCACTTGCCGGTGCAATTCTACCACCAATCGAAAACAAGGGTCCAGGCGAGCCATCCTTTCAACCAGCAGCCAGAGGGACTGTAGAAGAGGATGCCTTGCAATTTTTTTACAGTCGCCCATCTTGCCAACATTTCAGACTCGTCGACCATGGACGGGATTTAAATTTTCAGTTTAGTTCTTTTCTTTCTTGTTGATTTAAGACTTTAATTCTATTGATTATCAAGCTTATTATAAATTCAAAATATGCATGCATGAAAATTAAGAATAGGGAGATAGGAAGAATACCCAAGCAAAAGGAAGCCGAGCCGGTAAGGAAGAGAAGAAGAAAATGAGAATGAAGCCGGCTAGGGTGAGCAGGATGTCCCCTTTCAAAATATAAAATGAAAATGACAGCTAGGGTATGGGGAAAACACCCCAACACCAGCATTTCATTTAATCGGGTAACTGAGTAAAGAGTAAAATATAATATTTAACCGGGACTTATTATTTCTCAAACGTTTGATCCTTCCCCGACCAAGTCAAATATTTAATTTTTCTTTTCATAGTCTTTACACAACTCGTGATTATTACCTACATATAGTATAAAAACACATCAGTAACAAGTGTTACTGGTCTAGAAAAATAACTATAACAAGCTGGCTATGAGAGCAAACTCTCATATGAAAGAAAACATCATATACTCCTCGTGAACACTCTGAAGGGCACCTACTGAGGAGCCACTGGGCTGCAGACCCGGTAGCATCCCGAACTGGCTGATCTATTGCTGCTAGTGCCTCTCACAACATTTTTTTACTTCATTTTCTGGTCTCAGAATCATAAGCCCTCTACTTACCTTCATATTTCTCCTAGCCTTGAGCACGAAGGCCGAGTACTCTCAGGCAATCACCTTTAGTACCCTTTAAACCACAAGTCCGGACATCCGTTGTACTAAACAGTACCCGTAAACCTCTACGTTCTCAGGGTGTGAGGAACTCAAATGCGGAGTTGTCAGGATCCCTCAGGAATGGAACAGTCCGCTTCACTAATCCAGAGCCCACTTTGATTGTCACGGCATCCGCTCATGGTACGTGTAGTCAGTTTCTCCATCTCTCATCTCACTGAAAACTCGATAAAATTATATATATAGGCATGGGAAGGGATTTATATAATAGGCCCGAAGGCAACTTGTGGTGGATCTTGTTTTCGAAATCATCCTCGCGGGGATATTAATACGGAAAACTATTCGGTTAAATGGCCCGAGTTAAGTGGGATCCAATAAAACACCACTTAACCTGTTCTGCAAGCATTAAAACAAACATACAATAGATAGAGCATAAAAATAGAGACAAGTCCTAAACGGACCTGGTAGAAGCTCCAAGCATGTCATCGCGCCTAGGCAGTGTGAGCTTCTACTCCGTACCTACACATCAAAACTAAATACTAATGCCCGCTAACTAAATAATGCATCAAACTCAATGAACATCACACACAACACAATCATCATTCATTAAATAATCATCAACAAAATATCCCTAGATAATTCTATTCACACTGATTTTATTATATTTTTCTAAGTTACGTTACAGTCAATTAGCATGCTCAGGTTAATTCACCTACTTAGATCACCAACATTTAATCCATTACCAATCATATCATGCATATCATTACTTCTTTCATGCTCAGACTTTTATCATGGCAATCAATCAATCCTATCATGTTGTGCTAACAATCATCAATTTTAAATAACTAACTCAGAGGTAATTATAACTCTTGTCATCGACAATCGGTGATGGGTAGGGTTTCGTCGTGCATCTCGAAGCTCGAATTTGGTGTTCATCAGTGTCCGAAGTTCGATCAGGTTCGACTGGATGAGCTCCGCGGAAGATCCAGCAAATTCCAGTGAATCCGGTTTTCCGGCAGGTTCCAACGGTTTTCCGGCAGCTTCAGTGGTTTTTCGACAGCTTTTCAGCGGTTTTTCGACGGCAGTCGCCGGCAACATCTACTAGCCGGATAGTGGTCATATCGGGTACCATTGGAACTGGCTCGGCGAGCGACCCGTCTACGGCATCGACGTGGTCGGCGGCAGTTGGCGGCTCACCGAAAAATGGCTAAAACAGGGGCGGCGGCGGTGGGTGACTAGATCCGGCCGGCTTGGGCAACGATGGGCTCAGCTCCAGTTGAGGGAAGGTCGCTAGGGGGTCGAGGGTGTCAAGGTGACCACCCGATCGTGGCAACAATGGTCGCTTGGGGCAGCACGGTGACGGTGTGGCAGGGCTAAACGACGTCGATCGGCGACCGGACGGCGTCGGTAAGGGTGGCGGTGACAAACACAGGGGGTGGTGGCGGTGACGATCAGGGTTTGGGGGATAAAGAAGAAAGTGTCGGGGGAGGAGAAAATAATTCGGTGGCAAACTTGTAAATAAGACTTGACTTGACTCCGTCTCAAGTCAAGAATAATAACTAACTCGAAATAAATCTTAAAAAAATCCATAAAATCGGGAAAAATCCCATAAAATAAAATAAATACCACAACATTATAATGACATGCTCTATAACTAACAACCCATCCAAACTGCCCCATAATGCATCCTAATGCGGTAAACGAAATCCACTATATATAAATGAAAAAAGTAACTGCATACTCTCATATATTCTGATAACTCATTCTTTTCTACTGTGTTCATGACGTTATCATCATATACTTGGATACGCGTGACCCTCATAGCTCATACACACAACTGGCGTTGGCTCAGTACATGTGTTCTGAAACATACTCAACTCGAAAATAACGGTCGAACCGACCGGTTCTGAATATAAAACCCTATGCTCGAATCATGGGTTTTACACATGATATCCATAATTATGATTCAACTATTATGACCAAGAAGGGGAGAGGAGCAGGGCTGGATCGTGAGGGCTAGGGCGAGTAGAACACAGGGAGAAGAGGAGGACAGAAAGGGAGGCAGCTGGCATTGCTGTTGGTGGCTACTAGTCGTCGGCAATGACCAAGGAAAGGGAGGTAGCGAGCAAGGAAGGAAGAGGGAAGAGGAGGGGAACGTGAATAGGGAGAGGAGATGAAGGGGATGAGGGAGAAGGGGTGGCTAGTGAGGAGGGCTGGTGGCGAGGGCAGGTAGGGGAGGTGGTTGGTGTTGAGCAGAAGAGGTGGGGAAGTTGTAGGTAAAAAGGGGAGGGGTAGTTCAGGTATTTGCAGATTTTGGTGAGACTTCTCACGGCATTTAGGGAGTTTGAAAGGCAGGCCAGGTTCTTAGTGGGAAAAATAAGGTTATGTGGGTATTTCTGATGATTCTCAAGGGCATTTTGATAATTTTGGTAAATTTTGGGGGGTGGGTTTGGTATTTTATTAATTTCACACTTGGTTAGGATAAGACTAATTAGGTGTAAAGTGAGTTCTTGGAGCTTCCAAAAGCTATTTTGTAACGACCTGCCATGTTTCACGATATTGTGGGCCTTGCTGGCCAGGTGTTACTCAAAATTTAACAAAACCAACCCTATAACGACCAGTCCTAACCGGACCGGGTGTTACTTAAAAGGTTACATGAATAATATGAAAGCAAATAAGTCTAGCATTTCTAACTCAAAAGAACTTATGTTTCAAATGACAATGTATGAAATAATTATACCACAGTCTTGGACCGTTTCCCATAGCCATATTTATAACACAAGAAAAGTAAAAAGAGAAGTCCGCTTATTATCTGTTCACCACCTGAGTTGGTAGAAGAACCACCCTGTCGTCTCTTAGTCTTTAGTTCCAGCTGCTAACCTGCGGAGGCAATTCCGCGTTAGTGATTAAACACTAAGCCGTATAATTAAATAAAACAAGTCCATAAACTCCCTATCATTATCTATAATATTGGCTGTTGTGACCATTCCAACATGTCCATTTATTAGCTGATGGTTCAGTCCACCATGTCCATTAGTTGGCTGATGGGTCAGTCCACCATGTCCATCTATTGGCTGATGGGTCAGTCCACCATGTCCATCTATTGGCTGATGGGTCAGTCCATCATGTCCATTACTGGCTGGTGAGTCCAATCCGCCATGTCCGTTATCGGCTGGTGAGTCCAATCCACCATGTCCGTAATTGGCTGGCGAGTCCAATCTGCCATGTCCAATTTATTGGCTGATGGGTCAGTCCATCATGTCCATTACCGGCTGGCGAGTCCAATCCGCCATGTCCGTTATCGGCTGGTGAGTCCAATCCACCATGTCCGTAATTGGCTGGCGAGTCCAATCCGCCATGTCCAATTTATTGGCTGATGGGTCAGTCCATCATGTCCATTACCGGCTGGCGAGTCCAATCTGCCATGTCCGTTATTGGCTGGTGAGTCCAATCCACCATGTCCGTAATTGGCTGGCGAGTCCAATCCGCCATGTCCAATTTATTGTATTATGGCTGTCAGGTCCATTCTGACATGTCCATTATTTGATTATGAAGGGCGTAGCCCATGTCAGACTGAGTCAATTCCTTGACCCCGGTTGCACTCGGTGCATGGTGGTCGAATCTGGCTCAGGCTGACCAGGTTGTCCACAAGGGAAAATACAACATTTTAAATAATTATACGGACCTGGATATTTCGAACTCGCAGCTGCGACCAATGATCCTAATCTGAACGAGGACATAAAATTATACATAAGTATAATTTTATTCGAGTAGAAATGCATGCAACTAAATATCTAATATATATATCATTTGAAAATATTAACTATTAAATTATCAACAATCCATTGAAATATTAAATTATTCATGTGACATAATTATTTAAGTCCTACTTTACATTAAATTAATTATCTAGATCATAATTAACACTTAACAAATAATAAAATAATTATCAATTTATAAACAAATATCTAATTACTATTATTAGTATATTTTCCTTTGAGACGATAATTACTTAACCACAATCTTGATAATTTAGTTTACGGTTTTAAATCTTTAATCGCTATCCTTATTCATAGCAATTTAGTTAAATAAGTTGTACGATTAAATTATTTAAAATAATTTGTATTATTCTAATTTAAAAATATTATTAATACAATTATTTTAAATTATTCGACTCAATAAAATTTTGAACTTTATTTATTTTCATTATGCTATTTAGGTTCGACGCTAGTGATTGCTACCCGACTATAGTTTAATAACCCATTTTCTATATTACTGACTCGTTATTAAAATAATCACTTTATTTACCTAATATTAAATTTAATATGGTAAAGGTAAAATCTTTATTTTATTAATTACTTATCACTGTCCGATTTAATTTAATCGCTTGTTGTGTGCCGATTAATTATCGACCGTTTATCATTACCGTATTTTTATTACTTATGTCCATGTCGATTTCGTCCAATAATTAGTTAGTTTATTATCTTTAACCCATAACCCATTAGAATAATTATTTTTAATGATTTATTACGAGTTAGTTTTATTTTTAACTCGAGTCGGTATCGAGTCAACCCATATTTACAAAACTGCCATCTTCTTCTTCTTCTTCTTCCCCAAGGCCGTCTTCTCTTCTCCTACCTTCTTCTTTGCACCTGACCAGACCTTGGCACCACCACTGGTCACGTCCTTCTTCAATTCCCCAGCAACCCAATTGAACAACCATATAAACATCCCAACAAGACATCAACAACAACATAAAAACAGGCAAAGATGAAGCCTAACGTCCATGTTTTACAGCAGCTATCCAAGGCGACGTCCTGCACCAAACCAGGCCTGATATCTTCCTCTTCAACCCAAAACCAGACCACGTCCTTCACTCCCTTCCCTACCAATCCAATTGGAAGCATAAAGCTTGTGCTTTACAGCAACTATCCACGTCAAACTCCGTTCTGCACCAAGGCGAGCGACTCCTGGCCAGCAGCACCGCCGGGACTGCAAGGTGCACTCCGTCCGGCCAGCAGCACCGCCGGGAACACTTCCCTTCTCCCTGCATGACAACCCAACGTCAAGGCCAAGCGCTGTGAGCATGCACGGCGTGAGTCTTTGGCCAGCAAACTGGCTTGGACGTCTGGAATCTCCCACAGCGTCGCACACTACAACTCCGCCCATAACCACTGAAATTCCGCCACCCATCGGAACCCAGGGACAAGGCGACGCCACCCTTCAACCCAGCAGCCAGAGAGGTCGTCGGGGGTGTGAGGGCTGCCTTGAAATCTTTGTTTACAGTCGCCTATCATTGCCCAACTTCAGACCCGTCGGCCATGGCGAAATTCCATTTTCCAGTTTAGTTTTAGTTGTTATTGTTGATTTCAGACTTTAATTCTCATGTTTATCAAGCTTATTATCAATTAAAAAGACATATGAATGCAAGAAAATGAAGAAGAGGGAGATAGGAAGGATACCCAAAGCAAGGAAGAAACACCGGCAAGGAAGAGGAGAACTAGGCGGCTAAGGTGAGGAAGACGCCCCTACACCCGTATGTGAAAAATGACGTCCTCTTTCAAAATTTATAAAAATGAAAATGACGGCTAGGGTATGTGAAAACACCCGTATTTCACTTAACCGGGTAACCGGGTAAATAATAAAATGGGTAAATAATAAAATATAATAATTAACCGGGTAAAGAATATAACACGTTCGGTCCTTTCCGGACCGAGTCGAATATATTAAATTTTTTTTTCAATTTTTGTTCCCACAGTCTTTACGTATTTAAGGGTTGTCAAGGTGTGTTAAATAAGTCCTGGACGCAAGTCAAAATAAAATGAAAATAAAATAAGTTAAACATCCAATGAATGACATGCCTTAGAACTACCAATACAAATAAAACCCTTACCCTTACTAGTGGATCCTATTACGATTAACAACCTAAATCTAATTCTACAATCCAACGAACGAAAAAGACATACAAATATATACTCTTGTATATACTGATAACTTAGTCTGCTATTGGTATCTGAAGCTATCATCATATGCTCGGGCATACAAGAACCCTCATTTCACGGACACACGGTCGGCCTCGGCCCCGTGCACATTAATAAGAATTCACTGACTTATTACGGCTTATTTTCTTTATCTCAAGCATATGTATTTTTAAAATTATCACAAACTCATGTTATTAACTTATATTGCTTGGGACCTTTACTTCAATATCATAGAGCATCCACTCTTATCAAGAAGAAAATAAAGGATTACTTAAGAAGCTAGGGAATATTTCATAGGATAAAAATCAACCTAGAAACATGAAAATCGGTTGATTCACCAACGTCTATAAAATTTAGAGCTAAGACATCGGCTCCAAACAAATATAAAGTGGTCGTCCCTTAGTCTTCTTCAAAGCGGGATGGAAAAACTCCTTGTTTGAAGCCCAAAGGATGAACACAAGGAGGTCAAAAGAAGAGTTTATGATTAGGAGGAAATCGAGATAAGCCTTTGGAGAACTCTCGAAGAAATTTTCATGATACACACATAAGAGAAAATTTTTACAGGAATTCAAAATTTCTAAAAGCAGACTTATTCATTTCTTTTAACTAATTCAAATTGAACATGTCATTTGATTTGGTATTAAAGATAATACCAAATGGAAAGATATTCCCTATTTTATTTTGGCCTGGGCCATTGATGCACGGTCTATTTACGGGAGAAAGTTCCTTTAGAACAATTATTTATTTTCAGGGTACTTTGAAAAAAAAAATGTGGGGAAAATTTTAACCGGTTCTTTTGTTTCCTTAGGTCACTAGCTATGCGCTGGGAGTTTCGGGTTTAATACCGATATTTTAGCAACAAATCCAATAAATCTAAATGTAGTGCTTGGTGTATTGATCTTTTTGGGAAAGGGAGTGTGTGCGAGTTGTTTAATTAAAAAAAGGCTGGATCTAACCAGCTGCACTTTTTTTATAGGAGGGTGGGGGTGTACAATCTCGACGAATTACTTCTGAATAAATTCAGAAATCATATGTAAGAACTTTAGCATTTCGTGACTTTTTTATTGGTAAATCCACTCTGACTCTCTTCTCTATAAACCAATAATGTAGTATCATTAACATGGTTAAAGCAAAACTGTTTGAAGTCAAGACACAGCATGGTACTCTTTCTACCACTACGTTAGTAGGAGGAGTTAGTTGGGGACGGCTTTAAAATGTTTTCAAATATAAATTTGAACGTTGAATAATACTTACCTTAGCCTTTGTATGGTCTTATGTTAAAAACAAAAGAAAAAAGGAGTGGAGTATTTCACATATCTTAAGTTAACCTGTTCCAATTAGACTGAGATTATTACGATGCTCTTCTCCTTATTGAATTGAATTAAGAATTTTTTTTTCTATTTCTGTTTTTTATGCCTTAATTCTTAAGGTATTTTGGCAGATATTTAAAAAGATATTACAAAAAAAGAGGTATGAGATTAATACGCAAACGGTCTTATTTTTTAAAATCTTTGATTGAAAAAATATATATGGAAACTCTTCTATTTACCATTATTAGTACCAAAGACTATGCAAAATTTTCCAAGGGCTTATAGAATAACTTCTTCTGATTTGGAAAAGCAAAAGTAAACCACGCAATTGTTTCATGCTTGAACCACGATATAAGATTAGTTGTGAATTAAAAAATAAAGCATAAAAAAAATCGTAGGATTATAAACGTCCAACACAGCAACATCTTTTTATGCATAGTAGTTTACAATATTAGGAAAGCTAAACTTAGCCAAACAAATGGTTGAACTGATTGGTTAGCGACTACAAAATCCTGACTCAATTTGCAGATTTTACAACCTTCCTTCTTTATAAAATTTTCGTCCCCGAAATTTTAAATCAAAGAGGTTTCAAACACTAGAACCACCAACTAAAACTGTAATCTGAAAGGTGGGATACTTGATCAAGAAGCTAGCTACAAAAACAGCTCTAGATATCTCTTCTTGATCTTGTCTTCGCGCTCCCACGTAGACTCCTTAACTAATCGTTGAGTCCATTGCACTTGCGCTAAAGGAATCTTCTTGCTTTTGAAAGTCTTCGCCCAACGATCAACAATATTTACGTATGTGCCCCCACAGAAGCTAACAACGTGGGAGTTATCTGGGTGGTACTCTTTCAATAGGGATACATGAAACACAAGATGGACAGCTCAGAGGTGAGGCAATAGTGCAAGTCGATTGGCCACCTGATTGACGTGCTCTAGAACATCAAATAGACTAATGTATCGCACACTGAGTTTTCCTCGTGCACCGAATCTCATGATTCATGTGGTCATAGAGACTTTCAGGAGAACATGATTTCCAACAGTGAAATGAACCTCACGTTGGCGCTGATTGGCCTAGCACCTCTATCGGTCCTAAGTTGACCTCATTCTCTCTCGAATCTGCATCACTACATCATGTGTCAACTAAATCATCTCCGGCCCAACTACCATTGGCTCATTGTCCTGAACCCAACACACTGGAGGTCTATACGGCCTACCATACTATGTCTCAAAGAATGTCATCCCAATGCCAACCTGATAATATTTGTTGTATGCGAATTTCACCAAAGGTAAATGCACCTTGCAATTGCCTCAAAAAGTCTAACATGAAAGCCCTAAGCAAATCTTTGAAGATCTAAATGGCCCTCTTAGATTGCTTGTATGTTTGGGGATGGGATGCAGTACTGAACATCAATTTGTGCCCATGGCTGCCTAAAAAACTCTCCAGAAACAGGGTTTAAACCATGAATCTCTATCTGATATGATCTCAAAGGGGACTCCATGTAAAACCCGTGACTCGAGTCAGAGTTTTACGGGAGTGAACCAGTCGGTTTGAGTCGAGTCAGCTTCATGGACCGCGAGCTGAGTTGAGGCCAGCTGTGA
>JAURVB010011221.1:0-14718 GCA_033002965.1 Piper betle
GATGTGCCCACCCACATCCAACCACTCCAACCATGGGAGAGCATTGGACAAAAGAACTATACCTATGACCTGCACTTAGCTGCCTCCCCCTAGTTCACCTCTATGTCCTCTCCATAGTATCGCTTGTCGGAGATCATCATGACCACGTTGTTGAAAGCTAGGTCAGCTAACCATTTCTTGAACTCCACTTTTGTGGGTTGCTCGCCGTTGTTCCTCCAAAGGTTGTGGAGTTGCTTGATGCTTAGCTCCAACACGGTGCTCCTTACACGCTTCAAGAGCTCCAATTGATGGGCTAGAGCAAGTGGAGGGTGGCCACTTTGCTGGACTCTCGCCAGTTTTATTTATGATGTTAATTTGGTTAAAGTTAAAGTTTATACAACAAATTGTATCAGTGTCTCTTCATATTAGATCATTAAGGATTAATTTGATTTGTATTTAGTTTTGGATGGTAATTATGTATTATCCTTTGTTCTAGTCATGGAAAAGATAGATCCCAAAATAAAATCTTATTGGAATTTCTACTTCCATATATCTAATAATTCATGATCTCAAAATAATACTAGTTTGTAAGAAAGAATAAATTTAATTGGGAATAAGTTTCAAATTTTGTATTAGTTATTGGGAAAGGAAAATACAAGAAATTGTGTATGGGATATTTGTTCTCAAATGAAGGTTCTTTTTTAGTAAAATATCAAATGAAGAAAATAAAGTAACAAAAGGTTATAATTTCAGAAATTTCTAAATAAAGATACTTTTATAACTTTTTTCAGTTTTATGTTTGGGATTATTAAATTCAAATTTTGGTTTAGTTATGATTAATATTTTACAATTTATTAATGAGTACAATATGCTGCAAAGTAGCCTCTTTTATAAAAATTAATTTATTTTAAAATATTAAGACGGTTGTAGGTATATGATTCATGTAAATATTAATCAGCCCAAAGGAAGGTTAATATTTTACAGAATTATATATTCATTTATGGTAATACACATGAGATAATTATCAAGATTCCATTTGAATAATAAATCGGCCCAAAGGAAGGTTTATTATTTGACAGGATTTATTATTTATATTTGATTTTTGCACTAAGAGTATCACTTACAAATTAATATTTTTGTCTAAAAACTAAATATTAATGTTGTGCTAGGTATCTTTTGATGTGATTTACCATTGTTTGAATTATTAATCTTATTATGGGCATGTTGTTTTATTCTTTGGATTTAGTTAATTAATTTGCTTCTATGATTTCTGCCAACATCAATTCAGTTGCAATACTTAAAGATAATTTTAAGGATCGGAAAGAGAGCGTGATGATCATTCTCGGCTACATGGATCTTGACCTTGCGTTAAGAATTGAACAACCTGCTTCTCTTACGGACAAAAGTTCCATTGAGGAAAAATGGGACATTGAAAAGTGGGAACATTCAAATCGCATGAGTCTTATGATCATGAAGCCTGGGATTTCAGAGATCTTCAGGGTCGATGTGTCTAAGCAGTCTTATAAGCATTTACGCATTTGGAGTTGTCTAGCTGAGGCAAGCCTTATAGGCCAAATAAAAGAAAACTGGACTCAAGAATAGTTGCAGTTATTTTGTTGGATACTTGTTCGAAGAATTTCAATATCATGCAAGTATACATGGTTAGAACAAGTAGTATAATGATAAATTCAAGTATCGTTCCATAAGGAGATGAATTTCCTATAATTAATTAAAGTAAATGAAATTAAGAGTAAAACAAAAATAATCGACTTAACTAAATTTAAATAATTCTTTAAATTAAAGGAGAAGGTCAAATGATAAAACTTGTTCTGGAGTAAAATTTTCCTTAACAAGAATTTGATCATCACCATATCTTACTCTTATGTTTTATTCCCTTGGATTGTCGATCTAGGATAATTATATGACATGGTGGCTCCAGCTCCGGATGATAATAGATTAATCAACAAAACAATACATTAAGATTTGCCTTACAATCGCATATGGTGTTGTGTATCTCCAGACTTCAACAATAAAGAAGTCAAAAGACTCGCCGTATGATAAATTATCAATGGCTAATCTAATTAATTTCTCCCAAAATCTAATTAAATCTCATGATCTAAGAAATAGGTGATCAATCTATTCTTAACATTAAAAATATAATAATTCAAACAATCCGATCAAATAAAAGAGTAAGAGGCTGATATGAATCAAATTAAACCACGTTAAGTTCTATTCTTCTCTAGAACTAAAAAAAGGATTACTCCATAATGAAAATAGAAAATAATATAAAGAACAAACAAGTTTTTATTGTTAAAAGAAAAGGAATTGCAAAAACTAAACTATTTCTTCCACTAAACTCTAAAGCTAAGAGATGAGATAAGCTCAACAACAAATGACCACCCCTTTATACTCAGCTAAGTGTCAGGTGCAAGGGCACCCTTGGAGCATTTTTCTGCCCCATAATTTCCCACGTGCGCACTTAAAATTATAACACCTTGATTTGGCCCACAAAGCAACCAAATGGAATTGATAAATTTCAAAATATTAATTTATAACCCATTAAAATATAGAACCGGAACAAGATAAATCTAACCACTCAAGGCAACAAAAGACAAAACTCGAGGGAATCTAACATAGAGGCAATACCATATGCATACAAGACAACTAGGGCTTGGCTCATGCAAATAAGGCATCCTAGATGAGTTGAATTTACATAGGAGACTAAGTTTCTGAAGAAAATCCGACAAAGTATCTCCTGTAAATAGGAAGATGGAAACTTTCACCCAACATGTATAGTTATCATTCAATCACATAGGGGTCTCATAACATTTCATAGTTTCACTTGGAATTCACAAAAATATTTCCAAGATTTTATGCCACATTTTTAGATCATTCACAATATATTTAACATAATCTCACATTTATCAGGCTATTAGCTTGTCTGGAGTTCAAATAGGCATTTCTCTCGTAATTACAAATTACAGAAGCTCCCCCAACCCATGTTCCTTCTTCCTACGTGTACCTACACAAGTAGTATAGTTTCATGTGCCTAGGTTATTTAGCCATCAGTTCCAGGACTCCGGGGCTTGAAGAAACCTACACAAAATAAGTTAGATCTACATACCCCAGAGTATTTTGTCTAAAAAATAGAGGAAATATAGTTACAGTTAGGTAAAGAAAAACTAGCAACTTGTCATGGTATCATATCTCGAGGCACAAGTAGACATAGATCACAGCACAAGTCTCAAGTCCATACGGCTACAACATCATCATATGATCAATAATCTCAAGACGTCAACATAAACATGTCATCCATATCTAGAAATAATAGAAGTCCCCAATGGACACAACATAAATATCACCAAAAACCCACAACACCAAAAAGCTAGCCCAGCATCCACTAGGGTCCTCGTAATCTCAAATGCCAAGTCTGCTCACTTATATAATATTAGAAAGTACGTCAACAACTAGTGTCACTGAGTCCCAAATAACTAATAAGGAAAAAATCTTAATACTAGCAAATGGATAAAATAGTCATCCATGAGGAATTGAAATGGAATAGCTACTTTCCACAACACAATGATCATAAGCAAGTGGCCAATAGGGCCTAATCATGATAATAATTACTGATAACCATACACATGGACCTTACACTAACTCACGGTAACAGGTAGGTAATCTGACTAGTATGGCCAAGATGATAATCATTGTAGTACTGCATAGTATGAATATACTCGACGGAGGTTTACACACTGAAATATACATTTTAGCAAGTAGTAAGTTGATATCATATACATAAGACCATCCCATCTATATCATATGCAAGTCAAAATCCGAAAACATAATAGATGTATAAGGTCAGGATATAAAATTTCAAATAGCACTAAAGTGAGACTTTAAATTAGATCTTGTAACTTCAAAAATTTCATCAAGTGATCTCATCCTTGAGGTTTTATTAATTAGGATAACAAGTTAAATGACCTGTAGGTAGTAGGATTCAATAAATGCTACTACTACGTTTTATGATGTAAATCAAATCTCGTAAGCCAAGTAGAAGAGAATCTTAATGGACTTGAAAAGAGCTCATTGTCTTACTATGACAAGCACAACTTTGAGCGGCGTAGCGATGTGGACAACTACACAATCTTGTATGATGAATGTGTGCAATGCATGCACAGTCTAAGATGCAACTAGGATGTATGACATGTAACAAGAAACTAAATAAATACACAAATGATATGATCTAATAACTGGGCTCATACGTGAATTCTGATATCCTATAACCAACTGAACAGATTAATAAAGCATTTGCTGAAATCATAAGCATGACGTCAATTGTAAAACCCCAAAAATAACTAGGTTATTTTATTATGGCTTTTATAAATCTTAGAACGAATCATAAATATTATTTAATTAAATTAATTCTTATGAATCAATATCATAAATTATCAATTACTACTTTTAGTGTATCGGTACGGTGGTATTTACAAATGGTTTCAAATAAGTTTTATTTATTATATTCTACTTTATTCTTTTTATTTTTCCCTTTCGGTCGAATAAAGTTCAACCATAGGTCGAACCTGTTGGCTTGGGCTAGTAGCGGTTAAAGTCTCTTTGGTAGGCTGACATGGTCTGTAAGGACGAAGTTTCGGTTGAAAGTTGAAGATGAGGGAAGACTTTGTCTCCCCATGTTGGAATTTTGGGTTGGGAGTTAGGTGTGATTTGACACCTATTCACATTAACTCAATAGTAAGTTTTTGAGTTTTTATTATCACACTAATGGTTGGAGTTTCATATACTTATATCTGATTATATTCTTTTCTATAAAAGTTAATATAGTGTCTTCTTAAATTTCATACATATTCTTCTATATAAAGGAGAATTCTATTGATGTTAAATAAAACATCATTTTGATAGTTTGTAGGCACATTTTGCTCGTAAAGGGAGGGATTGAGAGAAGTTATTCGAGTCGCTTGAGGGAAAGTGTTTTCTTTGGTTGATTCCTATAGAGTGTCTATTTTCTAACATTTTTTCCTTATTAGTATCGTCTTTTCGTTGTTGGGAACCTCTCCATCATTTTCCACGTATAGGTACACCTCTCCTCTCCCTCTCGCATGCATCTATAGTGTTTGTGTTTTTTAGTTATGGGTTTGATTAATGAGTGATTAAATATTAATTAATTCATAATGAATTCAAATTTAGTTGAATTAAATCAAGTGATAATATTAGTAATTGTTGATCATATGTTTATTATCTTATGTTTATGGATGGAAGCATTCTTTATATTATAGACAACTAAACTATTTTTGTTATTATTATTGTTAGTGTTGGTGATTTATGTATATAGTTGTCTTTTAAATGCATGATCATGTGGGATAATTATTAATAAATAATTATTCATGTAATAGTAAATAAGTATATTGTGTTTTCATTTGGGATATGTATATTAATTATATTAGATAATGTTAATAAATATTAGAGGTAATTATAATCTATATATATTTGTTAATGGTTATAGTTGATTAATTAATTAATGACATTGTGATCTATTAATTAACTAGTTATAATTAATTAAAATAACAAGGATGACGACTTTATATCATAGTAAGTTAATACACATATGTGATCATGAGTTTTTAATTATTAATCTAATCACAAGTACAATTAATCTATTTTGGGTTAATTAAAATGTTATAAATTCATGTAAATGAGCATATTATAACTATTCCATGAATATTTTACCAATTAAAATAGGATTAGTATTAAATTATTGTTCATTGTTTACAATCATGTATATTTATGATGTCACTACTAAAATGTAAAAAATAAGAACCTTATGTGGTTGTAATAATAAATTAAAGTATGGATTATTAAATATAATAGTATATAGTCGCAAGCATTGAATCGTAATAACATGCTTAGAATAAATAAAGTTTAAACCTTTATCGAGTTAAGTAATTTAAAATAATCTTACAAGTTATATTCTTTAAATTTTAATACAAGTCATATTAAATAGTTTGATATGACGATCTAACTAATCTTATGATAGTTAATTAGAGTTAGTGAAAAGTTAATAAATTGCTATTAATAAATATCCAAGCTATTATTAACAGAATAAGTAACAATGATTTCTTAATAGGAATTAAAGTGTTATATTAATTAAAAATCTTAAATGATAATCTTTTTCTAAGATGTTAATCTTAATATGATTTCTTTGGTTAAATATTAATGCATCAAGGAAAATATACTAAACTTAGTAATTAAATCATGCTAAGGGGGTGATATCTTTTGTTGTTGGCTAAGGGGGAATTGTGATTAAATAATTAATTTGAAATGTAAGGTATGACTTAATTTATTGTGTCACATGAGTAATTAATTATCTCACCATACTTGTTGTACATATTGTAACTTTAAAGTTCAATATTTTGTGTGTTACATGCTTATTTTGTCGAGTTTTAATCATCATATAATAAAGTCATTTCATTGCATGCATTTTTGCTCTTATAAAATTATACCTATGTATAATTTTATTGTTTCGTTCATATTAAAATCGTGGGTCGTAGTTTCATGTGCCGCATGAGAATTTCATGTCCTTATAATTACTTGAAATGTTTATATATTCTTACTTGGTAGCCTTGGTCAGCCTGAGCCCACATTTGACCACTATGCATTGAGAGCAATCGGGATCAAAGAATTGACTCAGTTCAACATTGGGCCGCTACCCTTAAAATTCTTGAAAGATTAAATACCTTCCCTCATGCTGAAAGGGGTGACAGGGTGCAATGGAGCATGACGACTCAATATGCACTTGTGATACCGAAGAGGGTGAGTCAATGACAAATATTAGTAACTACAGGCAGTGGGCCTCATAGCGTACATATATATGGATTGTAGTTGGATGTGGCGCACCCCTCCTGGTATAATAAGAGCTCAACATAGGATCATAATCATTAAAAAGCTCAATTAATGATGATGTGGAATATATGAACTTGTTTCTTGTAATTATATGACTTAGTTTTTTATCACTAACGTGAAATTGTCTTTGTAGGTGTGAGCATGGAACGATAGGTAGAGTTAGGACAACTTGAGGACTCTATTATTAGACTATTATTTTTCTTATATGTTATACTTATAGGTTGTTTGCATAGTAGTGGGATTTCGGTTTGTTTCATGGGTCTTAAATTATTTTGAGCATTGGATATAATATATTTTATTTCATTGCATGAATTAGAAATTGAACTTTAACTAATTCTTTGAGTATGAATTTAATTTGTATGGTTTAAAAGAATTTACATCGTGGATTTATTCATGATGTTGATAAATTAATAGAAAATTAATTTACGAGACATTTAGTTTTATATTGTACAACTTGGCTTGTGACACGAAACGAGTAGGTCGTTACATCAATATATTATGAACATCAAGTGGCCTTAAACTCGTGCAATTGAGATGTGAGAAGATGTGGGTGTGTCCAAGAATCTGGACACCTAAGCTTAAGATATCCTAACACATTACAATGATTCATCAGAGACTCTTTCACATGTGGTCAAGCAAGTTACCGCGAGAGTTGTGCTTTCTATCGCAGCAGCTCATAAATGGCATATCCACCAAATGGACGTGAAAATGCTTTCATTAATGGTTGTCTATGGGAGACTGTTTACATATCACAGCCTCCAGTCTTTAAGAATACGACCTTTCCATCTCAGCATGTAAGCTGAATAGAGCTCTCTATGATTTAAAAGAAGTGCCAACGTGCATGGTTTGTTCGACTTAGCACCTTCTTGTTCACCCTTGGCTTTCACTCTAGCAATGAAGACTCATCTCTCTTTGTCCTTAAAAAGGAACCTGACATTGTCACATTCTTCTACTTCATGTAGATGATATGCTCATCAAAGGGAACTCATCTTTCTTCTGATTACTTTTCTGTAACAACACAAACAGGAGTTTGCTATGAAGGGTTTAGAGCAGGTTCACTATTTTTTGGGAGTTGAAATTCAAACCACAGCTGATGGTCTTTTCCTATCCCAACAAAGGTATGCTACCAATCTTTTGTCAAAAGCAAATCTATTGAACTGCAAACCTGCTGACACTCCAATGACCTATAAGATGCAAATTCCTGATAAATCACCACTCTACAAGAATCCTACATTGTATAGGGGATTGGTTGGATCACTTTTGTATTTAACATTTACTAGGCATAACATCTCGTATGGTGTTAATTGGGCGTGCCAACATATGCAACAGCCTACTGATTTTCATTTTGCCCAAGTGAAAAGGATTCTTAGATATATCAAAGAAACCATTGATTTTGCACAATTCCTATCTGCAAATACTGATCTTCATGTATCCGCCTATTTAGATTCGGATTGGGCAGGGTGCTCTCTGACAAGTCGATCAACCACAAAGCAAGCTGACACATGCAATGGCAAATTGCAACCGGTTAATAAGGAGATCCCACACAACATCTAATGATCACTCTTCTCATTTATATATATTTGGCAATCAATTGAACCATTAAAAATGGTACAAATTTGTAGATAGTCGTGGTCACCTCTTCTCATTTATGTATTTTGGCCATCAATTGCGCCATTAAAAATTAATGGTACAAATTTGTAGATAGTCGCAGTCCAATGACAACCTCAAGTGAAGTTGCTTTGGGCATGGCCAATCTCAATCCTTCACTCATATCTAAAGGTTCATTTCCTAGAGTAACCATCTCAAACCCATGAAGAAGCCGAGCTATCGCCAATTGTATAACTTGCAGAGCAAATGTCATCCCTGGGCACATTCTCCTCCCAGACCCAAATGGGATCAACTCTAAATGTCGCTTTTCAAGTCCACGTCTTTAGTGTGCAGTCAAGAACCGCTTAGGGCCTAAACTCTGATGGGTCTTCCCAAACAGACGGATCGCGTTGGATCTTCCAAAGATTAAACAAGATTTGTGTGCCTACTGGGACTTGGAAACCTCCAATGTTGCATTCTTCAATGGCCTCGGGAGGGACTGACAGCGGCCCTGCGAGGTATAGGCGCGGTGTTTCTTTGACGATGGCTTGAAGGAAAGGAAGGTTTGTTATGTCTGATTTGTTCACATTTCTGGAATTGCCTACAACATTGTCCAACTCTTCTTGAGCCTTCTATAAGATGTGAGAATGATTGAGCGAGAGAGTGAGCAGCCATGTCATTGTGATCTGTGTGGGATCACTTCCGGCCGTGACGAGAGTTTGCCTTTATGCATAGTACGCATATATCAAAAAATATAGACAAATATAACTATTGAGTTTAACAATTATCCATAATAATATGATCAACAAGATTGGAAAATAATCCTCTTTTTTTTAATAGATGCTACTCTCATTTTTTTAAAAAATTTCAATAAATTTAAAGATTTTGAGAGAGCTTGATTAATTAGGTTTATCTAATTTTAATTCATCGTATTTATCGTTAGCATTTTTTTTTATTCCCTACTTTGATTTCAATTCCACAAGGCCTATCATATATTAATTTTAAAAGATTCATTAAAATGAAATATACTGCTAAGTACTAACATCTTCATACATTTTATCTAGTAGACATTAAAAAAAGAGACTTTAGTGACGAAAACTGTATTATAGCTAAAATATTTAAATTGTCATTCTACCAATCTTGTTATAAAAAATGATATTCATATTAGTGACGAATAATAATTATTTGGTCAACCAAGCCTTGTTTTCGTGTAGCTTCAAGAAGTGTTATGAGAATATGTTTGAACATGTTCAATTCACCAAATTCCAACCAACTCGATTACAATCTAAATAATAATAATAATAATAATAATATCATATTTAAATTAAATTGCCAAAATCAGTTTTTGAATTTCTCGATAAAAATCGAGTAATTTCATTGACTCATAAACAATTCATGAATACTACTTTCACCAATTTTGGATATGTTAAAATTTGACATCTATATAAATAATAAAGATATACTACATAAAAATATGAAAATTTCACTAACATTTTTCTTATTTTTTGCATCCTCACCCCAATACTTCAAAGTTTCAAAATTTTCTTAAAAATTGTATTTTATTGTGAAACATAACCAAAAAGAAAGATTTATCTAAATATAATTATTATTTTAATTTCACAACGACTAAAGTAATTTGCATAAAAACGCATTCATTTTACCAATTCAAAATAAGCCATGAATCAGTCATGAATTGGTTTTAAGTTATTTGACTTAAAGTTTATAAGAAATCAATTCAATAACCTATTTTGATTCTTGCAAGGATGACGACTCAAAGCAACTACTTTATTTTATCTACTAAATATTTGGCGTGATAACGAAATATATATTTTAAATTTTAACAATAAATCATATTTTTGTTGGCCTACACATTGATGGAACACGTGAAGTGGATACACATAACATTCAATCAGGCTATAGTTATGGGCCCATGGCTGCCTATTTTCTCTATCAAGTACTCCTGTCAATAAATTAACGACGAGTATATTATTTTCTCGTAATTCATCACGTATATATTTGTAGGTTCGTGCTGTGAGCTGATTTTTTTATATTCAATAAAGATAATTGAGACTACCTTTAAGCTTTACTAGTGCTGTTTTGTTTGTTGTCAATTTTTATGCTTTCAACTCAATTTGTGTCTGTGTCCGTAAATTATTTACAGAGAGACATACAATGACACGGACAGTGAAGATGAGCAGATGAACACAGACAGAGAAGGGCCTTCGCCCGTAGAACCCTTCCCTTTAAAAGAAAAAGATAAGACTAATAATGGCTGCTACTATTGTAAGAACATTATCTCAACGTACCAGAGCTATGGCCTTGATGAAGATCTCGGGATCACAATCGGGCACCTGAAAAGAATCAACCATAGACAACATCACGTCTACCCCGTTACTACTGGCACTCAATTTGCCGGATTCCTTCCTCCGGCGATGCTCCTCTATCCACCCGCTAGCGAGCGAGTCCAACTCCACCATGGTCTACTTCATATCCCGCATGTGCCCACCCACATCCAACCATGGGAGCGCATCAGGCACAACAACAATACCTATGAAACAGAATGCTTGCTCGATGGTTTCCCTGTGCTTAGCCGCCTCCCCCGGTTCACCTCTATGTCCTCTCTATAGTACCGCTTGCCAGCGACCATCATGACCACGTTGTTGAAAGCTAGGTCGGCTAACCATTTCTTGAACTCCACTTTTGTCGGTCGCTCGCCGTTGTTCCTCCAAAGGTTGTGGACCTGCTTGATGCTTAGCTCCAACTCAGTGCTCCTCACATGCTTCAAGAGCTCCACATGACGGGAAGAGACCAAGTGGAGGGTGGCTACTATAGGGGGAGAGCCCAAACATGGTGTAGTTGTAACCCATGTACTTACCGGCGGCTAAAGTATGCCTGGTGGCTGTTAAGCCCTTTGGGCCCCTAAAAGGGACGTATAATAAGTGTCATAAATCCATCTTAACCTAAAAGTTAAAAATAAGGCTTTCCATTACCCTATATACAACTCACTAACATCATATACGACCGGTGTTGAGATAAATTCAACAACTCTCCTTCACAAATCGGGCATTCAGAAATCAACATCGATCTAGTAATCTCTACACATAGCAAATTCTCCTTAAATCATCTGACAATTAGCATAGGCAAATGCCAACCATTGTTGTCTTTGCAATCTTCCTTAAATCATCTGATGATCGGCATAGACAAATACCAAATCTTCCAAGATCGGTAACCTGGCTTTGATGTCACAATTGGATCATACCACTGTTGGGTTGGTAACCTGGTAGATTGTTGGGCCGCTGAAGCCCCAAAGAGACTTACAATAGGTGTCACATGCGCTTTCTTAATCTAAAAGTTAAAGAATAAGGCTTTCCCATTAGCTTATATACAACTCACCAACATCATCTATGATCGATGTGGGATGAATCAATAACTCCCATTCACACATGGGGCATTTCGGAAACCATCATTGATCTTCGAATCACACACATGAGAAACTCCCCTTAACTCATCAGACAATCGGCATAAGACATAACCATCATCGTCGTGAAATCTTACACCTGGTAAACACCCCATACGTCATCCAGACAATTGACATAGGCAACACCAACCATCATCATGGACGATCTCCTACTAGCAAAGTCCCCAAAATCGTCTAACAATGAAGCATATGCGGAATCCACCAAATCTCCCAAGATAGTAACACTAGCTCGATAATGTTGTTGGCTTCTAAAGGGACTTCAATAGGATGATCATGGGTTCTCTTAATCTACGGGATTAAAGAATAAGGCTTTCCATTGTCCTGTATATAGTTGCCAACATCATCTATGACTGGTGTAGGGATAAACTCAACAGCTCGCCTTCACCATGCGCATTCCGAAACGCATGATCGTCATGGAAATCTAACACCTGGAAAAATCATAAATCATGCTGTTAATTGGCTTAGGCGAACGCCAACCGTCATCGAATTGGGACGATTCACATCTGGTGGACTCACCTTAAGTCGTCTAGGCAATGAGCGCAAGCAAACACGCAGATCTCACGAGATCATAACCTCATAGGCAAAAAGCAATCATCATGGGTCGAACAATCTCACACACTGGCAAACTCCTCGCCTTAAATCATGGAGATAATTAGCGTTGAGCGAACACCAAATCTCCCAAAATCGTGACCTCATAGACGAGCACCAACCATCATAGTCGGGACGATCTCACACTTGGCAAACTCCTCTTAAATCGTCTGGGCAATCTTACCTGGCAAACTCCCCTTAAATCATTGGACAATCGACGTAGGAAAACGCAAAATCTCCAAGATCATAACCTGGCTACTGATACCACTTGTTGGATCGTAACCTGGCTATGATACAGGGATCATAACGCACGTGCGAACACCAAAGATCATAACCGCGTGGCAATCATCAACCATCATTGTTAGAGCAATCTCACATGGCAAACTCGCTTTAAATCATCCAACAATCGAAGCGTTAGGTAAAAACCAAATCTCCAAAGATCGCACCTTGAAATCATCCGACAATTAGCATGAAAAATACGCAAATCTCCCAAGATCGTAGCGTGGATCTGATACACTTGTTGGTGGTAACCCTACCAAGCTCTGAGCTTTGATGCCAACACTGTTGGTGGTAACCCTACCAAGCTACTGATTACCACTGTTGGTGGTAGCCCTAGTAACCTACCGGGGCTCCCATGCCATTGTTCGTAGTAATCTGCCAGGCTCTACCCTGGGTAGTAGCCACTACCAGGCTCTGCCCTACTGAGGCTTTGATACCACTGTTGGTGGTAGCCTCGGCTCTAATGCAAGATGCGTAACCTCGTGGGTAAACACCAACTATCATCGTTGAGCAATCTCAAGCACTGGCAAACTCGCCTTAGGTGTATCCGACAATCGGCGTGAGCAAACACTAAATCTCCCAAGATGGATTCCCGTTAAATTGATTCAAACAGTCTACGTTGGGTAAAGCAATAAATCTCTCAGGATCGACTCGCCAAATTATCTAACAATCGGCATAGAGCAAACACTAAGTCTCCCAAGATGGTAGCTTTGGCTAGACGTGCACATGTTGGATCGTGCGTGGCTACAGTGCCTTTGTTGAGCCCTTTGGGCCGACCGATGACCGACCTAGCTTTGATGCCACTGTTGGACCGTTTGGGCCATAAAAAATGACTTGCAATAGAGTGTCATGAGACCTTTATTAATCCAAAATTGATTTAAGAGAATAAGGCTTTCAAATTAACTTATATACAACTCACTAACATCATTTACTGACCGATGTGGGATAAACCCAACAGTGCTTAAGGGCCTTGTCATTGACGGTGAGGCACTCCTTTGCCACTTCCTGGCTGCTTACCACCACAGCCCGGCACTGGCTAGCCAGAATGGTGAAGATGGGACCGTAGATGTCTGCCTTGGTGGAAAAGGGTCCGAGCTAGTGTCTACTTGCCTCCGAGCTGGAGATGGCCTATCATGAGCCATTTCTGGATGGCTCCGGTGCTCTTTCGGGACGGACTTGGTTCTTCTGGATAGTAATCTGTAGGTGGCAGTGGCCACAAAGGGCAAGAAGAAGCGTTTGGATGAGAAGGGTTCCCATGGGCAAGGGTGTGTGTAAAGTTGTAACTTGTGACATATAGCTTGACCCTTTCAATTTATTTAAAGACTAGCTGATTGTGCTGATCTGCTTAAGTTTATTTCTTATTGAGAATCAAACGTGGAGATGAGTTGTTTAATTTGTTAGTGGTACAGAAAGTGACAAGATTCCCACTAGTTTAGAATAAAACGTCACCCATTGCATCATTTTTCAAAGCCCGCTTTATATTGTCTTTTATTGTTTTTTAACTCTACTTATCCTATATCTTTTGGGAGTTAATGTAAAACCTGTGATTCGAGTCAGGGTTTTACGTTGCCGAACCAGTCGGTTCGATCGTTGGTTCGAGTCGAGTCGGTTTCATGAATCGTGTGCTGAGTCGAGACCAGCCGTGAGTTATGAGCGATGAGAGTCAGGTGTACCGGAATATATGATGATAACGTCGAGAAGATGGTGAGATATGAGTTATCAGAATTTATGAAAGTATGCAGTATTTTTCTTTTTATATGTTTGATGATCGTAGAAATAGTTTTTAGGCCGAATAACAGATTGGGACGCGATATAAGCTGAGTTTGGGTGGGTTATTAGTTATGGAGCATATCATTTGGATGTTGCTGTGTTGTTTGATTTAGCAATACCTT
>JAURVB010011222.1:0-49708 GCA_033002965.1 Piper betle
ACTCGAGTCACGGGTTTTACAGTACCAGTGGAACTTCTTTGCATTTGAAAATTTTTACTCGGCGACGCATGATCTTAACTGCATCTTCTAGATATGTTAGGTCTAGTTACAGTTTTATATTTTTGAAGCTGACAACATGAGAGTTGTTTGCATAGTATGCTTTCAGTAGTGATACATGGCAGACATAGTGCATAGCTGATAGATGAGGCGGCAATGCTAGTCTGTAAACCACTTGTCCAGCGTGCTCGATCACATCAAATGGTCGATATATCGTGAACTGAGTTCTGAATCTCATGTTTCCCTTAATCCGAGAGACCTTGAGGAGTATGTGATCTCCTAACAAGAAATGAACCTCACGTTTGTCTGATCAGCCTAGCTTCTCTGTCAGTTCCAGAGTTGACTTCATTCTCTTCCTAATCTACATCACAACCTCTTGTGTCTGTTATATCATATCTGAGTCCAACTACCATTGGTTTGCTGCCCTATACCCAACACAATGGTTATCGATATGGTCTGCCATACAGTGCTTTTAATGGTGTCATTCCAATCAGGGCTTGATAGCTATTCTTATTTAAGAACTCTACTAGAGGTAAATGCTCTTCTGAACTTCCTATGACGTCCACTAAGCATGATCAGAGCAAATCTTCTATAATTGTTTTGGTTCTATCAGTTTGTTTATCCAGTCTAAGGGTGAAAAATAATACTAAATCTGGACTCTTCTGCCCTAAGTTGCTTGGAAAGTCCAAAATTTGGAGGTAAACTTCAAATCCTTATTTGATATGATCTCCGGTGATACTCCATGTAGCTTGACCTAGCCTAGCGGCATCGTTTTGCAATGATTTTTAATATTTACTACCAGTAAGAATGGTAGTAAAATATTTCTATTCTTGAAATTGGGTAGGGACTTGGTGCAATGGATATTTGTAGTAGTAAATGTTGCACAATATAAATATATTTTATTTTAAACATAAAATTAAAATAAATTTATCAACTGTGTATTTTAAGAAATTTTTTTGTAAAAGTGAATCGATATTTATTACTATTTTTATTTAAAAATTACTACAGTTATATTTTTAGAATTTAATTTTGTATACTATTATTGTAAAAGCCGGAAAAGCCCCTCTTAACCCTCCATCCCTCCAACGTCCCAACGGAAGTAAGAAGAAGAAAAGAATGTCGACCCTCTTCTCCGCCGTGGCCAGGCGAGCATCTCCGATTGTCTCCAAATTCGGCCCTTGCCCTCTTCCTTTCTCTCCTTCTTCGTTGATCAGGTTCAACCCTTGGCTTGCTCCTACGGCTCCACGCTCCTTCTCTTCTTCGGAGGGTGTCCGTGTTTCGGCCAACGAGCGCATGAAGCGTATGCTTGAAGCCGCGATTAGACGTCGGAAGGTACGCTTCTGTTGTGTTTTAGTTGTTTCTTGTTGTCTGCTGGGAGCGGTGGATGAGAAAGCTTGGCGCTTTTTGTGGCTTTGATTGGTAAAAAATTGGTGCGTGTGGCTGCTTTTGCTGCACTTAGTTTTGGTGATTGTTACCATAGTTAATTTCCTGGTATTTTGATTTAGGTCACTGTTATATAGTTGGTTGTTGCTTAAAAACAGGGTATTTTTTAGTTTCATGTTCCTTGCTCTGCGAATCTATACATTTGAGCCGTCCTGGCCTTATCCCTAGCCCAAGTATTTTACTAGGATTCCTTTCTTGTGTCGTTCAAAGTCTTTATCCCGAAACTGTTGCTCTGGCTGCTATCGTCCTTTGCCAGGAATTTTTCATTCCCAAGGACTTTCCATTTGAGATAGTTTGCAATTCAAATTCACCTTTCCAAGAGATCACGTTGAAGCGAAATGTTTTCGGGAAGACATTGAGGTGGTGGCTACCGGGCCGGATGATTGCGACGAGACAGAAGGAGATAATGAAGAAGATGATGACAGTGCAGACGACGCCGAAGAGGATCCTGACTCAAGTTTTTCAGTTTACTGTAAATATTAATAAAGGAGGAGGCAAATACTTGGAATTTAGTTGCAGTTCAGCCTCAAAAGGAATCACTGTTGAGAAGATGCATCTTCAATCCCACCAGGATTCAGAAGAAGAAGATACACCAAAGTATACTGGGTAAGTCGGGCATTTCCTTTTATAGCTGCCTAGACATCAAATATTATTATTTTGTTCAACTTTTTTTTGTTTAGGTGCTTGGATGAAACCTTGCAGGGGCTGCCCTCAAATACTTGGCGGCCAGAGGCATTGATAGCTCGCTGTCGAAATTCGTGTTGAAGTACACGATGAGCAAGGACAGAGAACATTTGGATTGGTTGAAAAGATTTAAAGATTTTGTCACTACGTGAACTTGTCTCGATGCCTTCCATCTTGTCTCTTGAAGTTCAATTTTGAATATAAGAAGAGTGAAAAACTTTTGCCAAGAGAATTTTATTGGCTAATTCTAGTTGCTGTTATCTTGACCTTTGACACTACAAATTAGTAATAACTATATTTAAGTTTTAGACACCATTGGATGCACGTAGATTGAATCCTCCATTCTTTCTTTTAGCACTTTAATGCGAACCTTGTTGCATTTGAGATTTTCCAAAGAAGTAAGGAATGCATGGGGGTTTCTTGATGAATTTCAAGCCCTTGTATTCGTCATGTTTATTTTATTAATTAATGAGTATTTCATGTGTTAGGCTATTTGTCTTGTACATAAAATTCGCTCTAAGTTTTTGTTGAAAATGCAATTAGTATGCCCAAAAAAAGATTAGAAACTTGCAACATTCATGGAAACTTTTAGGATCTATTAATAAAGTGTCCATGATTATTTGTTCCCATTCTAAGCAACTTAATTATATACATCTACACAATCGGTCGCCATAGTCTGAAGTTGTAAAACCTTTAATTCAAAGTAGGGTTTTATAGTTTGAATCGGTCGATTTGATTGTTATTTTCAGTCACGTCAATTTTAAAATACGCGTACCAAGTCGAGACTGGTCTTGTGTTATGAACAATGCGAGTCATGTGTGCTCAAGTATATGATGATAACGTCAGTAAAACAACAGTAGAATAAGTTATTAAAATATATGAGACTATGCTAGATTTTTCTTAATTTATTTTAATTAAATGTAATCGGGGCAAGGAGTAATACGGAGGATGTAAAGGACTGAGATGAATGACAATGATTTTGATAGTTGAATTGTAAAACCCACGATTCGAGTCAGGGTTTTATATTCAGAACCGGTCGGTTTGACCGTTATTTTCGAGTCGAGTCAGTTTCAGAACACGTGTACTGAGCCAACGCCAATTGCGTATATGAGTTACGAGGGTCATGCGTACCCAAGTATATGATGATAACGTCATGAACACAGGAGAACAGAATGCGTTATCAGAATATATGAGAGCATGCCAGTTATTTTTTATTTTTATATATATTGGATCGTAGAATTAGTTTTAGGCCGTTTACCATGTTAAGATGCATTACGGGTAGTTTGGGTGGGTTGATAGTTCTAGAACATATCATTATGATGTTTTGGTGTTTGTTTGATTTTATGGGATTTTCCCCGATTTTTTTAGGATTTAATACTACTTAGTTATTATTCTTGATTCGAGCCGGACACGAGTCAAGTATTATTTACGACTTTGCCATCGAGCCTTTTCTTTTCTCCCCTCACGTCTTTTTCCCCAAACCCTCAATGCCGCCCCTTTTCTTGTCGCCGCCACCACTGCCGACATCGGCCTGCTGTCGATCGTCACCGCCAGGCCCACGTCGTGGTGTTGCTGTGCCACCCCGACCAGTCCTGGCCACTGCCAAGCTACCGTGACGCCGGAATCGCCACGCCTAGCTCCACGGCTACGTTTCAGTTGTGTCGCCGATTCTGCCGCCGGCGACCATCGTAGCCGCCATCCAGTGGTCACCTCAGGACCATCGACCACCTATAGACCTTTCTCGACCGGAACAGAGGCCATCGCCGCCCAAGCTGGCCGGATCGAGTCCCCCATCGCCGCAGGCCCTATTTTTGCCATTTTTCAGCGAGTCGCCGCCTCCACCGACCACATCAATGCCGTAGACGCGTCGGGCTTGCCGAGCCGGTTCCAATAGTACCCAATATGACCCCTATCCAGCTAGTACACGCCGCCAACAATTGCCGCTGGAAAACCGCCGGAGAGGTGCCGAAAAACCACTAAAGCCGCCAGGAAACCGTCAGAACTTGCCAGAAAACCGGATTCACTGGAGTTCGCCGGATCTTTCACATAGCTCATCCAGTCGATCCTGATCGAACTTCGGACACTGATGAGCGCCAAATTCGAGCTCCGAGACGCGCGACGAAACCCTAGTCGTCGCCGATTGCCGATGACATGAGGTATAATTACCTCCGAGTTAGTTATTTAAAATTGATGATTGTTAGCACAACATGCTAGGATTGAATAATTGTCATGATAAATGTATGACTATGAATGAAATGATGATTGCATGATGCAATTAATTGAGAATGAAGGTTAAGTGATCTAATGAGTTAGATCGAGTCTCAGCATGATAAGTGACTACGACGTAAATTAGAAAAACGTAATAAAATTAGTATGAATATGATGAGTTAGAATTATTTACATTTATGATTATTTAACTGTTGCTGGATGTTGATGATTGAATTGTGTGTGATGTTCATTGTGTTTGATGCATCATTTAGTTAGCAGGCGTTAGTATTTAGTTTTGATGTGTAGGTATGGAGTAGGAGCTCGCCGCCTAGGCGCATGACACGCTTGGAGCTTCTACTAGGTCCGTCTAGGACTCGTCTCTATTTTACGTTCTCTTCTATTGTATATTTATTTTATTATTTGCAAGACGGGTTAAGTGGCATTTTATTGGATCCCACTTAACTCGGGCCATTTAACCGAATAGTTTTCCAGATTAATAACCCCTCGAGGATGATTTTGAAAACAAGATCTACCACAAGTTGCCTTCGGGCCTATTATATAAATCCCTACCCATACCTATATATATATATATATATATATATATATATATATATATATATGCAGTTTTTGTGTTTTCAATGAGACGAGAGATGGAGAAACCGACTGCACGTACCATGAGCGGATGCTGTGACAGTCAAAACGGGCTCTGGATTAGTGCCAACAGACTGTTCCATTCCTGAGGGATCCTGACAACTCCGCGTTTGAGTTCCTCACACCCAGAGAACATGGAGGTTTACAGGTACTGTTTAGTATAGCGCATGTCCAGACTTGTGGTTCAAAGGGTACTAAAGGCGACTGCCTGAGAGTGCTCGGCCTTCGTGCTCAAGGCCAGGAGAAATATGGAGGTAAGGAGAGGGCTTAGGATTTGAGACCAGAAAATAAAGTAAGAAAATGCCAAGAGAGGCATAAGCAGCAACAGATCAGTCAGTTCGGGACGCTACCGGGTCTGCAGCCCAGTGGCTCCTCAGTAGGTTCCCTTCAGAGTGTTCATGAGGAGTATATTATGTTTTCTTTCATATGAGAGTTTGCTCTCATAGCTAGCTTATTATAGTTATTTTATTTTTCGGACCAGTAACATTTGTTACTGATGTGTTTTTATACTATATGTAGGTAATAATCACTAGTTGGAGGAGCCAGCTTGGACGGAGGAGCACTATTGTCGCTTGCACACATGTCAGTCAATAGAGTAGTTAATATTTTGTTTATAATGTTATTATATTGTGAATAGTGTGGCTAAATGCTTAAGACCTGATGATGTGACATGTTTAAATGCTAAGACATGATGACATGTTGTGATTAATTGTTAAGACATGATGAAAGAATGTGAAACATTAATAGATTTTGCAGTGGAAGCATGGTGGGTTGAGACCCAAGTTTCAAAATGAGTTACAACATGTTAGATTTTGTATTTTATATGAATGAAATTGTTTGATATATGGTTATATATATTTGCATATGAATATTTGACAGGGTGGCCCCTAATTGCATTTTAGGGGAAACTCTGTCCGTTATATTTCAAAATTTTTATTAATTTTTATCGAGATTGTCTTAGTGTGTACTTTGATTTGCATGTCATTCATATAGTACCATGTTAGGGTTTGTCTATTCATCCATGCATTGAGAGTTGTATTTTCTTCTTAAGATGCTGAGATTGGATCCGCATGAGTTAGGTTCGGGTTAGCTGACCTAACTGGGGCTTGTAACATGCCGGTTCGATTCACGAGCGTGAACTGGATTTGGGGTGTTATCTGAATGGCTAAGGAAAGAGAATATTATGGAAAGAGAAAGATATGGAAAGGGGATGTTATTGCCTGAGGGTGACGATTCCCATTACTGCCCTTATGAGAGTTTTTGAGGAAACAAATAAGATTTTTATTTAATAGGAAGGTCAGCTCTTTTGTGTCAGATTGATATTTGTTATTTTTTAGACTTGTGCCAGATTGATATTTGTTATTTTCTGGACCGGTAACATTCGTTACTGACGATTTTCTATTATACATGTAAGTGAGAATCTCGAAGACTGAGCGCCATTAGCACTGCGGAGAAGTAAAGTCATTGCATGTGGTTTATATTTTTTCATCTTCTAAAGTGTTGTTTATTTTTATCTGCTTCATTCGTAATACTTGCATATGGTTTATTAAATAAATGGATTTTTTTGGACAAAATATATTTTATATCAAAATCACCTTGGAATATGTTGGCTGATGGGTGTAGTGTAGCAATCTTTCATGGCGCTAGTGGACTTCTTATCTATTCGATGACTTAAAATTTCCAAAGGGTATGAAAAGCTAAATTAGGGGTTCAACTTGTGAGTACTTTTTTAATCATGTAGTTAATTGATGATAGAATCAATCAATATCCATGAAGTCTAATATCTTTTAGAAATTCTAAATGAATACCAGAGCATATGAACTTTTGTAAAAAATCTTTAAAAATCTAATGTTTCATGTTTTTTTTAAAAAAAGAAAGAAAAACATGAAAGTTGTACATTTTGGATGTATTTGCCTTCAAATAACAACATTAATTTAATATGGGATCTTATGTTTTCTTTGAAAGAACATCACAAATAAGTAGTTAAGACATGAAGATTTGCTGGAAAACTAACATCTCACCATTTGATTAGATGGACGAAGAATTAACAAAAAGCAGCGGCTTTTTGCCAAATCCTCTTAGGCTGATGCTTTGATTCAATTAACTCTATGAGAGAAACAAATTTAGAAGCAAATTTGGATTTTTTTGGTTGAGGGCTTTAGGATTCTTATCTATGTCCCTCAAAGTCTAGAGTATAGGGATTGTAAAACAATCGAAATTGATTGGTCGGTGTTATCCTTGGCAGGAAATTTTCGTTCCGAAGGATTTTCCTTTTGAGATAGTTGACGATTCAGGTGAGCAAATGATCACATTGAGGCGGAAGTATTCTGGTGAAAACATTGAGGTGGAGTTTAACTTGCCAGATTGGTTGCACAAGAAAGAAAAAGTTGAAGATGATGCAGAATATATTGATTTGACTATAAAGATTGATAAAGGGGAACACACGTACTTAGAATTTAGAGTATATTTTTTCAAAGGGTATTCATATTGAGGGGATGCTTCTTAAATCCCACCAAGTCTTAGAGGAGGATACACAAAAATATGAAGGACCTGATATTTGGTGAAACCTTTGGCATTTGTTTCTTATACAACTCATGGTTGACTAGACATCGAATTTATCAAGTTGTCCAACGTTTTTGTTGTTCAGGAACTTGTAACAGACCTTGTACAGGGCGGCTGTAAAATACTTGAAGGCCAAAGGAATAGATGGCTCCCTGTGGGAATTCTTGAAAAAGTACATGATGGACAAGAATGAAAGAGTACATTTGGACTGGTTGAAGAAAATTATAGGTTTTTTCACAATGTGAACTTGCCTTGAGACACCTTCGATCTTCTCTCTTAAAGTTCAATTTTCACCATGAGTAGTGTGAATAAATTTTTATGAACAGAATTTTATAGGCAAATTTTAGTTGTTCTTTTATCCTTTGAGATTGCTTAGTAATAATAGCTATATTAAATGTATCTTACATGATCATATTACTCCTAAGTTCAAAATTTTTAACTCCACTGGAGGCACATATATTGAATCTAATAATGGGTTACTTGTGTAATTCTTTGCTGATTACATTGGCAATAATATTCTAGTTCTTTATGAATAGATGCAGAATAGCACCTTTCATTATCTCTTTTTCTATAAGTATTTTGATGTGAAACTAAGTAGTCAAAATTCTTCTTTGCATTTGAAATTTTTCGATGAATTTAATTAGAACATTCATTAGATATTTTTAGGTGTGAGGCATCAAACTTTCTTAATTTCAACAACTTCTATTTATCATGTTTATTTTTTACGAACTCATGTGAGATTTAACATGAGTAATTTATATATTATGTTTATTCACTCTTGTGCAATAAATTTATCCTAATAAGTTATTGATGAAAATTTAATTTTAAAATATCTAAACAAAATAAAATTGTAACATCCCGATTTCAGTTCACCTAAGAACCGGATTAGAAATATTACGATCAAGTCAGGTCATGTTTAATATTGTTGGTCAGTCAAACTCGATCGATAAAATAGATCAAAATAACCTTTTAGTGTCACGAGAATAGAAGGCATTGTCAAATAAGCATCAAAACACATCAAATATAAATAAATGCAAGAAAGTAAATAATGTGTTGAGTTCAAGTGTGTGTAGCGTTTATCTCTCCTCGCACCAAAATCGACTCAGGATTTGCATCATAAATAGGCTTATTAAAATCGAATATTACTGGTCCGAAAAATAACTAGTACAATCTGGCAAATGGGTATTCTATTACCCATGAAAACTTAAAAACTTCAAGATAACCTCACACTGGGCAATAAGCAAACATACTTAAGCAATTGCTGACTGGCATGCACGGCTCATAATCATATTCGTACATTCATAGAGTGCTTACACCCTCACACCTTCCATATCACCCGCCATGGTACTTAAATGGCAAAAGAAACAATTAAATTAGTGTCATAGATTTCGAAAATGCGTTGCATTATGCAGTACTATCTAACACCGCATTACCTCATGGTTTGAAAGAGTACTAGTACAATTCATATATATCTCCATACCGCCACTCTCTTATTCGTGAAATCTATAAAAATACGTGTACTTATATAATAGGCTTAGAAAAGAGGCTTACATCATAAATTTTTGGAGCTTAAGTTCGAAAACCAACAAGGGATCTTATCCTTGTAGTTTTATTAAACATGCGTAGAAAATGCAGCTAAATGGCCCAACATCGAAAGGATCCAATAAAACTCCACCAATGTCATCGTACGTATAAAACACGATCAAACTTTACACGCAAGGAGTCAAGCAGAGAGAGAGAGAGTCATACAGACCTGTGGTCCAAGCTCCAAGTGTATCAGCACATTTACGGTGAGCTCGAGCTCTAAAACCTACATCAGAACCTACTACTAAGTAAAATAATAACATCTCTATATGATGCATGCTCGTAGTGTGTGTTCATATCATCAATACATCCTAATAAAGAAATTAATACTAAAAAATATATAACTAAACATCTGGCACACAAATCAAGACATAATAATAATGAACAAACAAATAAATACACACATAGATAATTAGGTAAATAATAAATACATGAACATCAATCATACCATAATCATAAAATAATAATATAATTACACTATATAAATATATAGGCAAACGCGAGTAAATATTATATATACTCGTGTTAGTAAACACATAAATAATTAAATAATTAAATAATAATTCAATAAATAAATAAATAAATAGTTAATATTCATTAACATGAATAATAATAATATCATAGTTATACAATATAAGAATGCATAACTAAATACAAATAAATAATAGCACACACGCGAACATACAAATAGATAAATAAATAAATAAATTTACAATTTAATAAACATAATAAAACTAATATTAATAAAGAAATATAATATTAATAATAACAAATAATCATGTAAACATTCATCATATATGATAAACATATAAATAAAAATAAATAAATAATAATAATAAATTAATTTATGAAGAAAAATCATCATAATCGAATTATGCTAAACAATATGAATATGCATTTAAACTAATATAGAAGTTCTCGAATTATCGAAAACGGTGCAAGAACAAATGAAAATGGGTTGAACCGAACCGAAGCAAGCTGAACCAAACCAAACCGAAAGTGCTGACCAACCCGTCTAGGTTAACTGGAAAATGGGCTGGGTTGACTAGGCTGATGGACACGGTCACGGACATGGCTGGCGGACTTGGCATGACTAGGCAAACACAAACACGAATGGCGGGTAAACGAGCCAAACTAGGGCGGCGTTGCCTATCACCGGAAAACACCGACGGCGGCGTGGCTGGTGTCACCGCCGATCGGGATCGACAGAGGAAGTAAAGGCGGAGCTGCTGGTGGTGTCGATCGGTGAATTCGGCCATTGGTTGGCTGGAAATCAGCAAGTAACGCGGCGGATCACCGCCGGGTGCAGCAACATCATCGGCGGCGATCGCGGTCATTGTGGGTTGTATCAAAATGTAGATCTATGTGAGATAAAGTTGTGGGGGTGATCGGACTAGCCCGAGGTGGCTCACCGGTGCCGGTAAAAGACCCAAATGGTGGCGGTGGCGATGATGAACAGTGATAAAAAGCCTCGGTCGCCGATGGTAACTGCGGAGGCACCGGCAGTTGTGAGTGGTGCAAATAGAAAGCAAGCCACAAGGCGGTCACGGCTGTACCGAATGGGTGGCCGAAGGAGGAGCCGGGGTCTCACCGGCGGCGAGTTGAAGTGGTGGTGGTGTTAGGGGTGTTACTCTGAAAATAGGGGAGAAAACCTTTGAAAACCTAAATATGAAGCTAGGTTTCAGTGGACGCCTTAGATTTTGCCATGTATCATGATTTAAGCATTTGATAAATCAATGGCCTAGTGGGGTCCACCTGTAGGTATATATAATATTCATATAGATAGAAAGCTCGGATTGAGTTCGTTGAAAGTCAAACCTGTAGGTGGCAAAATGGGTAGGGACTATATAATATAGGCCCAAAGGCATCATGAACTGGATCTGGGTTTTCAAAATTAAATTTGAGGGATCTCATCCTCGAGGGTTTTTAATCCGGAAAAGGAACGGGTAAATGGCCTATGTAGAGGTGGACACGATAAATCCACCACTCAACACATTTATTTAATTGTCAAATCAAATCAAGATAGAATGAGATGATAAATCAAGAGTGAGTCCTAAACGAATATGGTAGAATCTCTAATCGTGGCCACACGCCTGAGCAGGAAGATCCTACTCTATACATATACATCAAATATAAAAACTAACGCCCGTTAACAAAATGATGCATCAATCATTTCACAGACATCATACTCAACTCAATCATCACCCATCAAACAGTGAAACAATCATCAGTGCAAAATATTCCTTGTTCATCCTATCCATTTCAATTTTATCATGATTTTTTATATTAAATTGCGGTTAATTAGCAGGCTTACACTTAATTTACCTAATTAGTTCATTAACATTCATTCGACACGATCAAGTCATGCAATTTTTACTTCATTCACAATCAAAGATTTCATCTCATCAAGCAATCAATTCCTAACATGCAATGCTATTAATTATCAATTTCTTTTAAATAATTATGTTGGAGATAATTATACCTCTTGTTGTCAGTGGTAGCGGTGATGATGGACAATAATCAGCACCGATTAGGGTTTGGTCATGTGTCTCAGGAATCAAACTCGGCACTTGGCGACATCCGAAGTTCGATTGTGTTCAGTGGATGAAATTCGATGAAAACCCAGCAATTTTTTTGCAAATTCTGATAGTTTCTGCCAAAACACCGGCAACAGCTAGTCGGCAGGATGGTGGTGGGAAGGGTATGGTCGATACTGGCTCGGCGAGCTCGATGAGACCATGGCATTGGCTATTAGCCGGAAAACAATGGCGGCCGGTGGTTTCCTCCGTTGAGGCGGCTAGGCAGCGACTAGAAAGAAGGGAGAAAGGTCGGTGGTGGCAAGGTGGCAGTCGGCATCGGCAACCAGCGGCGGTCGACATCGACGACGGTAGGGGGGAGGAGGAGGGAGGGGGCTGCTCGTTCAAGCAGCTTCCTCGCTTCGTAAGCCAGGCGGCAGCCAAAAGCGAGGGGGATTGTTGGCGTCGGAGAGGCAGTGGTCCGCGGCTTGGGTCAGTGGTGCGGCGGTGGGCGACGGTGTCAATGACAGTGAGGAAGGTGGCGTGTCAGCGATGGGTAAGGGAGAGGAGTCGGGATTCGATCAAGCTTTTTTGTAAATAAAAGTTGACTAGAATCCGACTCCAAAAAATGCTAAAAATACCATAAAATAAAGTATATACTACAACACCACAATGACATATTCTATAACTAATAACCCACCAAAATGACATGTTCTAACGTGCCTTAGTGTGTTATTTGGCATAAAAATAATTCTACGATCAAATAAAAAATATAGCATAATATTGTACACTTTGATAGCTCATTTCTTATCATTTTTTTACGTTATCATCATAAAATTGGGTAAATCTGACCTTCTTTGCTTATAACACACGGCCCACCTCGGCTCAACACACATGTCCTGAAGTTTACTCCACTCAAACCAACGGTTGAACAGACAGGTTCACTAGTATAAAACCCTGACTCGAGTAATGGTTCTATAACCTTCCTTCCTTAAAAAATTTCGTCCTTGAAACCCATAATCTGAAAACTATGTCTGAAAGAGGGTGTTCCTAGTCCTAAAACTGGTTGCTCGAATATCTTTAGATATTTCTTCTTCATCTCATCTTTATGTCCCCATGTAGATTCTTCAATGTCTCTTCGGGTCCAATGTACTCGTACTAAGGAACCTTCTCTGCGTATGAGAATTTTCACCCGACGACCCACGATCTTAACTGCATCTTCTTGATATGTTAGGTTTGGTTACAGTTCAATATATCTAAAACTGACAACGTGAAAGTTGTTTGGATGGTATGCTTTCAGTAGTGACACATGGAAGACATAGTGCACAACTGATAGAAGAGGCGGTAATGCTAATCTGTAAGCCACCTGTCCGATGTGCTCAATCACATCAAATGGTCTAATATATTGTAAACTGAGTTCCAAATCTCATGTTTCCCTTAGAGAGACATCGAGGAGTATGTGATCTCCTAATGCAAAATGAACCTCACATCTGTCGGATCGGCATAGCTTCTCTATTGGTCCAGACCTAACTTCATTCTCTTCCTAATCTACATCACAACCTCTTATGTCTATTAGATCATATCTAGCCCAACTGCCATTGGTTCACTGCCCTATACCCAACACGGGTATAAGCATTGGGAAGGAGCCCTAAACAACGCAGCAGAGATTGTCGGATCTTTCAAAATGGGACCAAATTTGACAAGTCTATTAATTTTTATTGTTATTATTATAATGCTAAATATTTTACTCCAATAGAGCCCAAAGTAATTGAGGATGGAGCTTTAATGGTTTAAAATGGAGAAAAAAGTCCACTTCTTATCAATGTATCAAATCATTTGAAAATATCTTAGCAACATTAATTTAAGTGTATGCCCATAATTTTCATTGACACGATTTGATGAGAAGACAATCTAAAAACACCCTCAATAGGAAGAACATACCCATACAAAGCAGATTCATTGATCATTTGTTGGTTCTTGAGCTCCAATCTTCTCAACTCCCATCACTTTGTACTCCTACAGAGTTAATCTGGTAATTAAAATATGGAATATTCTACAGAGTAACATAGATAAATTTTAAGTGCAAAAACAAGTCTTTCTCTGCAAACTCTATAGGGGATTTTATATGGGTGGATAGAGTTGACTTTCGTTCTACCACACTACACACATGCTATAACCCAACCAATTACAATGGGCGCAAGGAGAACCCCTTGCACTCATTAGCATTGTCTTTGCAATTTCTACAATCCTACAATCAAAATCATGAAGGGCTTCCTTCCCTACAAATTTTTTGATCAATGCTAATGAATCATCCCACCCCAAGCATTCCATCTTGATTTACTTGCGTGGCTTCATCTAGGTTGCACACCTTTTCTGATCTATTAGTAAATACTATTTTGAAAATTAAGGGATCTAATTCTACAAGACATGAAACCTCTTCAAGATCTGAAACCTCTTCAAGATCTCCAACCTCCCAGAAGACATCCAACAAAAGGGCAATTTTTTTATCCTCTACCACCAACCTCCTACTTATCGTTTGGCCACAGTTATAAGGTTCTTCATCCGGATCAAAATCTAACCCTAATTTTTTCATCAAAACATGTTGGACCTTATCCACATTTACTATCTTGGAAACAATTATCCAAAGAATTTGAATCCCATGAGCTAGGAAAAAGTCTTGATGGATCTTTCTCATGAGTGTGGTTTTGCCTAGTACTCCCATACCATAAATGCCCACCCCTCCAACTCCTTCATTTCCAAGTAAATCACTTACCTGATTAAATGCTTGATCTAGCCCAACTGTTTCCATTCTTGTTATTCTATGTCCCCTCCGTCGTTGTTGAGACTCGACTAGCATCTGGGAATCCAAATCAGAAAGTGTAGCTGCATATTCATCCAATTGCCCTAACATAAAAGCTTTCTTGACTTGGTGAGCATTGTTAATAATATTGTTCAAACTGATGCCATGATCAAGCTGCTAATTTGCCTTGTAAGATCTCATACCTATTCGAAATAATTTGAACATATTGATAAGGGGTTGTAGATATAATTTAAAATTTTACATAATCCAAGGCAAGTCATGGGTAATTATATTAGATATACTCTAATTTTATAAATAAATAATTATTAAATAATGAGATAAACTATAATCATTATGACATTATATTTCTAAGATATATTTTATTTTTAAAAATGGATTCTAATTATAGATTATAATAATTTATTTTATCATGTTTTTTGTATTTAATTGGTCTAATTTTTTACTTTTTATTAGAGCCCAACTTTTAGTTTCTCTTTTATTAAGAAGAATAAATTAAATTTCAAAGATAAATTTTAATTATAGATTATATTTTTTATTTTTTATTTAGTTATATTTTATTTTATTAAATTCTTACTTATTGTCAAAGCTAACTTTTATTTCTTCTTTTATTAATAAGATCATTCATATATATATATATATATATATATATATATATATATATATATATATATATATATATTGAAACACTAACTTTCCAGCTAGTTGGTAAGAAAAGAGAGCAAAAATTACATAGTACTCAAAAAGATAGAGGTTGTAAAATTGGACCTAGAGTAAGAGATGGAGATTTTAAATTAGAATTAAACAGATTTCAAGAGAAATAAATAATGATTCAAAAATCAGATTAATAATATTAGCATGGTTCGAGATGAAATAGCAGTAGCCACCGGCGCGCGCGATGGAAGTCGTTGAATCAAGAATAGACAGTAAACACCTTTATTTTAGCCTAACATTTACATAAAAGACAAAGTTATTGTAAGAGTAACAAAAAAATGATAAGTTAATATGGGTCGTTGATAAGATAGATGGCCAAACTTAAATATTGCAGTTTTGAACCATGAAGTGTAGACTAATACATCTCTATATTTAAAAACATTTATCCTACATATTGGGTGTAGGTTTTGGATAATCAAAAAAGAAAATTGGTTTTACTTTCTGAATGGCATGGGATACTACTTTCCAAGCCTAGATCATAAATTAAAGAGTGCAATAAGCACACTTTACTAAAATGCATATATGCTTATGACAAACGAGTATAAACATCCTCATTATTTCATCCTTATTCTTAATTAGGATTAGGATTTTTGTAATAGAGCATTGATGGAACTTATAGAAAAACTTATACAATAATGAAAATCAAATTTGATGAAAGCTTGGACTTGAAGATAGCATAATTTATTTAAAAGTGGGTTTTTTCTATATTTGATTAGAGATTGTTCTCCATTAAACAATGCAGTGTTGGCCTAATCCTACAATTGTTTCTAAATTGTATTGGATTTGTTTTATTTTCAGCAACCCCTATCTAGTGTTTTTTCCCTTCCCTTGCACAACTAAAATCCTACTCTTCCAAGATCACCATGTTCAAATTGTTGGAAGTAGTAAAAGATCAGACAAGGCAAGGTAGCCTAATTAGGGCATCAATTTGAGTGGCATTATCAACAATGTTCATCAAGTCAATAAAGCTTCTCCATCAATGCAAGTAAGTGCACCTCCTTCTTCATCTTCTGATCATGACCAATTCACTTTGAGTTAGGGGCACCTTCTACACCAACGGCGTAAAGGAAATCAGATCTCCTCAACCTCAACCTTTCGCCTAGACCAAGCATTGGCCGAGGTAAGTGATTTTCTCATTCATAAAGATGTTGGGTCTATTGATATTTACGGTATGGGTAGTGTGAGCAAAACCACACTCATGAAAAGAATTCACCAAGAATTTTTGCTATCTCATGGATTTTTTACGGTAAGAAGGCTCTTTATGAATCTGATTATAGAATTATAGATTGTCCTAAAAAATTGCCAAGGGATGCAAGGGATTGACTCTTACAATTATTCTCATTGGCAGGGCCATGGCATGTAAGTAGACTGAAGAAAAATAGAAGTCTACATTATCCACCATTCGAAGATCCCCTTCCAAATATAAAGAAAATAAATTGTTTCGTGCTTAAGATTAAACTACAACATGCTGCTTAATCAATCAATCAAGGATTTCTTATTGCATTGCCACTTTTACCCGAAAGATAAATTCATAGCAAAAGAACTTGTCGATTTTTTATTATAAGGTTGACTTCTCCAAACCAGATTCACCTAGTTTAAACAAATTCATACAACCTAATTTTAAAGCCGTTGTTAAGATCGAATAAGAACCTAATTGCAAGCATTTCAATTAAAATTTATACTAGTTTTCGCTTCAACTGCATCTGCTTATAACACTATTCTAATTAAAATGGAGATGGGCATTGAAAACCATTGTCACATTAGATCTCTGGGACATGATAACAATTTATCGATTTCAAGACATCACCACATCAAGATACAAAGTTCAACTTTACAGACAATTAGAATAAGAAAAAGGGGATTTATTCCTCGCATCGTTATATACAAGATGTCAAAACGTGTATCAGTTTCATATCTACTATTTTTCAATATAAAAGTTTTTTTATTTTTCAATTCAATCTATTAGTTTTTCTTGGGCTTCCCGGCATCGTTATTCATACTAACGACATTCACAAAGAGGAGCTTCAGATCTTTTCTCTTAGCGTCGGTAATGGTGCCCATTGGAGGAGGGGTCATTGTCTTTAGAATGCCATGAATAGGAAATTTTGCATATTCAGAAGGGGATCTTAGAAGGGTGGATAATGCAGACTTCCATTCTTCCTCAATCTACTTACATGCCATGGGCCTGCCAATAACAATTACAAGAGGCAATCCGTTGCATCCCTTGGCAATTTCTTTAGGACAATCTATAATTTTATAATCAAATTTATAAAGAGCCTTCTTACCTGCGAATTTCTCAAATAATGTCCATGAATAATCTCACCCCCCCAAGCATTATATTTTGGTCTCCTTATGAGGTTGCATCTAATTACAAACCTCTTAGGATTGAGTAGTAAAGACTATTTTAAGTATAGACAAATCAAATTCAATAGGGCCAAAAGAACTCCTCAAGATCAAAAACTTCCCAAATCTAATTTGCCTACTACTCTCATGCCATAAATGCCCACCCCAACCCTCAATATTCGGGAACATCTCGTAGCTTAATTTCCTCTTCATGGCATTCCAAAAATAATGGCTAAGCGGCCACCATTACCAACACTGAGAGAAAAGATCTGAAACTCCTCTTCGTGAATGTCATTAATATAAATAACGATGTCAAGAAGCCCAAGAAAAATTGATAGATTGAATTAAAAACAAAAAAAACTTTTATATTAAAGAAGAGTAGATATGAGACTGATACACGTTTTGACATCGTGTATATAATGATGCCAGGAATGGATCCCTTTTTTCTGATTCAAGTTGTCTGTAAAGATGAACTTTGTATCTTGATATAGTAATGTCTTGAAATCGATGAATGTCACAATGGTTTTGAATGCCCATCTCCATTTTAATTAGAAGAGTGATGTAAGTAGATGCAGTTGAAGCAAAAACTAATATTAATTTTAATCAAAATGCTTGCAATTAGGTTCTTATTCGATCATAACAACAGATTTGAAATTAAGTTGTATAACTTTGTTTAAACTAGGTGAATCTGGTTCGGAGAAGTCAGCGTTATACACAAAAACCGACAAGTTCTTATTTTGCTATAAATTTATCTTCAATGTAAAAGCAGCAATGCAAAAGAAATCATTTATTGATTGATTAGGCAGTATGTTGTAGCTTAATCTAAAGCGCAAAAACAAGTTATTTTCTGAATATTCTGAAGGGGATCTTCAAAGGGTAGACATCCATTCTTCTTCAATCTACTTACATACTATGGCCTTGCCAATGACAACAATTGAAAGAGGCAATCCCTTTGCATCCCTTGGCAATTTCTTTAGGACAAATTATAATTCTATAATCAGATTCGTAAAGAGCCATCTTACCTGTAGATTTCTCAAATAATGTCCATGAATCATCCCACCCCCAAGCATTGTATTTTGGTCTCCTTATGAGGTTGCATCTGATTGCAAACCTCTTTGGATTGAGTAATAAAGACTATTTTTAAGTATAGATGAATCAAATTCAATAAGGCCAAAGAGCTCCTCATGATCAAGAATTTCCCAAATGTCATCCAACAACAAATCAACTTTCCTATTTTCTGCCTTTTGTTTCTTACTAATCGGTTAGGAGCGATTATAAAGCTCATCATCAAGATCAAACACTAAGTTCATATCCTTCATGAAACATTTTTAGATCATTCTTTTATCGATTGTGTTCAAAATAGCTATCCAAACAATATGAAATCCATGAGATAGCAAAAAATTTTAGTGAATTCTTTTCATGAGTGTGGTTTCGCCCACACCACCCATACCGTAAATACCAACAGACCCAACATCTTCGTCAATGAGGAAATCACGTACCTCGGCCAATGCATGGTCTAGGCCAAAGGTTGAAGTCGAGGAGATCCGATTTCCTTTACGCTGTTAGTGTAGAAGCTGCCTTGACTCAAAGTGAATTGGCCATGATCAGAAGATGAAGAAGGAGGTGCACTCACTTACATTGATGAAGAAGCTTTATTGACTTGATGAGCATTGTTGATAATGCCACTTAAATTGATGTCATGATCAGGTTGCCCTGCCTTATCTGATCTTTTACTACTTCCAACAATTTGAACATGGTGATCTTGAAAGAGTAGTATTTGGGTTGTACAAGGGAATGAAATAAGCGCTAGATAGGAGCTGCTGAAAATAAAACAAAGCCAATACATTTCAGAAACAGTTCTAGGATCAGGCCAACAAGTCAATGATGTAGATCACTGCGTTATTTAATGGAAAATAATCTCTAATCAAATATAGAAAAAACCCACTTGATGAATAAATAATGTTATCTTCAAGTCTAAGCTTTCACCAAATCTAATTTTCATTATTGTATAAGTTTTTCTATAAGTTGGGCTCATAGAAAGCAACATCCCATGTCATTCAACAACTAAAACTAATTTTCTTTTTGATTATCCAAACCTATGCCCAATACGTGGGATAAATGTTTTTAAATATGGAGATGTATTAGTCTACACTTCTGTGAATTTGGTTCAAAACTACAATATTTTAGTTTGGCCATCTATCTTATCTGACAGCCTGTATTAACTTATCATTTTTTTGTTACTCTTACAATACCTTTATCTTTTATATAAATACTAGTCTTTTAAAATCTCCATCTCTTACTCAATGTCCAATTTTGCAACCTCTACCTTTTCGGGTGCTATATAATTTTGCTCTCTTTTCTTACCACCTAGCTGGAAAATTAGTGTTTCAAAATAAAATTATATATATATATATATAATCTTATTAATAAAAGAAGAAATAAAAGTTAGGCTCTAACAATAAGTAAGAATTCAATAAATTAAAATATAACAAATAAAAAATAAAATACAATCGATAATTAAAATTTATCTTTAAAATTAAATTTATTCTTTTTAATAACAGAAAAAGTAAAATTGGGCTTTAATAAAAAGTAAAATTTTAAACCAATTAAAATACAAAAAAATATAATAAAATAAATTATGATAATCTATAATTAGAATTCATTTTTAAAATTAAAATATATCTGAAAAATATAATATCATAATGATTATAGTTTATCTCATTATTTAATTATAGTTTATTTATAAAATTAGAGTATATCTAATATAATTACCCACAACTCGCCTTGGATTATGTAAAAATTCAAATTTTATCTATAACCCCTTATCAATATGTTCAAATTAGGTATGAGATCTAACAAGGCAAATTAGCAGTTTGAGCAATATTATCAACAATGCTCACCAAGCCAATAAAGCATTTAGGTAATTGGATGAATATACAGCTACACTTTCTAATTTCGATTCCCAGATGCTAGTAAGTCTCAACAACGACGGAGGGGGCATAGAATGACAAGAAGAGTGGGCATAGAATGACAAGAAAGGAAACATTTAGGCTAGATCAAGCATTTAATCTGGTAAGTGATTTCCTTGGAAATGAAGGAGTTGGAGGGGTGGGCATTTATGGCATAGGAGTAGTAGGAAAAACCACACTAATGAGAAAGATCCATCAAGATTTTTTCCTAGATGGGATTCAGAGTCTTTGGATAACCGTTTACAAGAGAGTAAATGTGGATAAAGTCTAACATGTTTTGATGAAAAAATTAGGGTTAGATTTTGATCTGGATGAAGAACCTTACAACTGTGGCCAAATAATAAGTAGGAGGTTGGTGGTGGAGGATTAAAAAATTGCTCTTTTGTTGGATGTCATCCAGAAGGTTGTAGATCTTGAGGAGGTTTCCGGTCTTGTAGAATTCGATCCCTCTATTTTCAAAATAGTATTTATTACTAGAGAAAAAGGTGTGCAGCCAGATGAAGCCACACAAGGAAATCAAGATGGAATGTTTGGGGTGGGATGATTCATGTGCATTGTTCAAAAAATTTGTATGGGGGGAAGCCCTTCATGATTTTGATTGCAAGATTGTAGAAATTGCAAAGACAATACCAATGAGTGCAAAGGGGTTCCACTTGCACTCATTGTAATTGGTCGGGCTATGGCAGGTTTGTGTAGTGTGAAAGAATGGAAGTCAACTATATCCACCCTTATAAAATCCCCTGCAGAGTTTGCAAAGAAAACCTTGTTTTCGTGTTTCAAATTTAGCTATGATACTTTGTAGAATATTCCGCATTTTAATTACCCGATTAACTTTGTAGGAGCAGAAAGTGATGTGAGTTGAGAAGATTGGAGCCTAAAACCAACAAATGATCAATGAATATGCTTTGTATGCGTATGTTCTTCCTATTGAGGTTGTTTTCAGATTGTCTTCTCATCAAATCATGTCCATGAAAATTATGGGCATACACTTAAATTAATTTGCTAAGATATTTTCAAACAATTTAATACATTGATAAGAAAGTGAACTTTCTTCTCCATTTTAAACCCAAGGTCCATCTTCAATTACTTTGGGCTCTATTGAAGTCAACTATTTAGCATTATAATAATAACAATAAAAATTAATAGACTCCTTCAAATTTGGTCCCATTTTGAAGGATCCGACAATCTCTATTGTGTTGCTAATGGCTCCTTCCCCCTTTGAGAGTTCTTGGTTTAGATGATCCGACCCACCACTACCGTTGTCAGGCCAATTTCCACTATTTAGCATTATAATAATAACCGCCACCACTACCGTTCAGGCCAATTTCCAATGGTGGCAAGCCATACTAGATGATCCGACCACCCACTTCATGACACCTATTCGTCGAGAGCTTCAGTTTGATATCACTCATGACCACCACTCTAGCCGCGACGCCACCGCCGCCATGGCGATTTCTCCCTTTTCGGCCATTTTTCCGACCAGTAGCCGGTCGGACTCCACCGATTGCCACCACGACCGCATGACCCTCATCTTCTGGGCTACCGATCTTCGACTGACGTCGACCCCAACGCTGCTGCCATTGGCAAGTTCTGCGAAGGGTGCCACCCGTGTACACCTCAAATTCAGCCCACTAATGAACCAAACCGGAATGTCACTGAGTCCGATTGGGTCGAAGCTAATCTGAACCCAACCCATGTGGATCTACTGTCAACATCTTAAAATAGAAGATACTAATCGCCATGCATGAACTCTAACATGCTACTACATTGATAATATGACCAACATTTTTAATATAATTTTCATAACATGTCCATATTAGCATTTATAACATAACAATAAGCAGAAAAAATAATAACACAGCATAATTCGGCATTTAGTCTGATGTGTGTGCATGAGACTTTACTACTCATCCAAGCTAACACATACCATGTACCTCACTCAACATCTACATATAATATAAAACTTGTCAATAACGAGCATTACTAGTCCAAAATATAACTACATAACAATCTAGCAAATGAGAGTTTACTCTCATTTTGAAAGAAAATATTTTTATACTCCTGGTGAACTTCTCTAAGGGCATCTACTAAGGAGCCACTGGGCTACAAACCCGGTCACATCCTGAACTGACTAGTTTGATGCCTCTCTCAGCATACTCTCATATTTTCATTATCATCCTGATCTTCTGTGACTACTTGTATACTTAAGCCCCTCTGTACCTCCATACTTCTCCTGGCCTTGAGCACGAAGGTTAAATACTCTCGAGTACTCCGTAAACCTCCACATTCTCCGGGTGTGAGGAGCTCAAACGCGTAACTCAAACGTGGAGTTGTTAGGATCCATCGAGAATAGAATAGTCCACTCACAAATTCAGAGCCCGTTTGACTGACACGTGCACCGTTCTTGGTACATGCGAGTCAATTTTTCCCTCATCTCTCTTTTCACTGAAACTTAGTAAAAATATATATTGGCATGGAAAGGGATTTATATAATAAGCCCGAAGGTAACTCATGTGTGGATCTTGTTTTCAAAATTGACTCGAGGCATCTCATCCTCGATGACTATTAATCACGAAAACCGGTCGACTAAATGATCCGAGTTAAGTTGGATCCGATAAAATGTTATTTAGCTCATCCTGCACATGATAAATCAACACATAATAGAATAGCATAAAATAGAGAACGAGTTCTAAACAAACCTGTAGTCCAAGATCCAAACGTATTTGCATATTTACAGTGAGCTTGGACTTCGATACCTCTCATCGAAACCCTTTGCTAAGTAAAGTACTCGTGTCGTTATATGATGCATGCTTGTGGTGTGTGCTCATATCATCAATAAGTTATAATAAATAAAACCATACCAATAAACATACATACAGCTCAACACTCATCACGCAAATCAAGACATTATAATAATAATAATAATAATAACTAATAAATCATGAAAGTAAATAATATTCTAATCATAAAAATAATATATAATAGTCATCAAATGCAATAATACATAATCAAATAAAAATGCATTCATCACAATATATAAATATATAAATAGCTAGAAATAGCAATAATAATTAATTACTTAATTAATTAATAAAAATAATAAATAATAAATAAATAAAATTAAGCATAACATCCTAATAGGTCCATATTGTGAATAAGCGTCTAAACTAACGTACAAAACTACGAATTACCGAATCAGATGAAAAACTGGCCAAAATGAGCTGAAATCGGCTGTCAAGTCAACTTGAGATAGTCGGATAGAGTTGAGCCGAGTCGACTCAATCCGATTCGAGCTCCTGGGCCGGGTTGACTCGTCGAACTGGGTTGGGCTGACTTGGTCATGGCCCCCATCACGGGCTGGTCATGGACTGACTGGTGGACACGACGGTCAAAGCGACGCTCCAATGAGCAGGTAAACAGGTACACGGCGGGCAAACGGGCCGGCACGTACTCCTCGCCAGAAAAGCTGCCGGCGGGAAGCCGGACGTCGCTGTGGGTCTGGATTGACAGAGGAGAAGACGGCGAGTCCACTGACGGTGACGGTCGCCGGAGTGCGGCGTTCAGCTGGCTGGAAATCGGCCGGAAGTGGCGAAATCGCCGCCACGGCCGACAGTGTAGCCGGCAGCGATCGCGGCCACGACGGGAGCGGGGCTGGTCTCAAAAGATCCGCCTCGCCTAGTGGAGGGTGTCTGGGGTGGTGGTCGACGGTGGTCGGTCGCTATTGGCCGGAAAACGGCTGGAAAGCTCGGCTAACGCCGCCGGCCACACGCGAGTTGCCGGTCGGCGATCGCAGTTACGACGGAGGTCGGCGTGGTCTCAAATGAAGCTCTCGGCGTGGGGAAGATATCTGGGTGGTCTAATCGACCGGAGGTAACTCGCCTGCGCCGGAAAACGGCCAGAAAGGCAGCCGCGGCGGTACTAACAGTGATCTTCACGGCGTATGGGTGGAAAATCGTCCAAAACTATGGGAAATCCCTTATAAATAGACGGGGTGAGTTTAGGGCTCACGTGGACAGCTCATATCCTGCCACGTGGTACGATAGGCATGTCTCCTGGCCTAGTAGGGTCTACTTAAGGTATATATACATTATACATATAGAAAAGTCGGAGCGAGACCGTTTTAACTCAAAATTGACTCAAATAGTAAAAACGACTATATAAATGGGAATGGAAGTGAAAAAGGTTAAATTAGCCTCAAAACCCTTAAATTAACCTAGTAAAAATCAATGGCTCAACTCAAATTGGGCCCACATGGCTATCCAGTGATTCGAAATCCCTGAGATACATGTAAATGAGACACCCTAAAATCCCGCAAACGAATACTTAACGCTCAAAGGACTTGAATCTAACCCTAAAGCTATGCGCTACTCATCATCATTCTGATAACTCATAAAAAATACAACGGTATATTGTCGTATATTCTGATAACTTGTCATCATTTTCAATTTTTTGTAGTGTTAATGTTATTATTACATGCTCGGGTATGCATAACCCTCATAATTTATAACATACGACTGGCCTCTGCATGGTACTCATGTCTTTAAATTGACTGGTTCAAACTATAAAATCCTGACTCGAATTATGACTTTTACAGCCCCACCCTGGGAGTTGAGAAGATTGGAGCTCAAGAACCAGTAAATGATCAATAAATCTGCTTTGTATGCGTATGTTCTTCCTATTGAGGGTGTTTTCATATTGTCTTCTCGTCAAATCATGTCAATGAAAATTATGACATACACATAAATTAATGTTGCTAAGATATTTTCAAGCAATTTGATACTTTGATAAGAAAGCGGTTTTCTTCTCCATTATAAGCCATTAAAGCTCCATCCTCAATTACTCTGGGCTCTATTGAAGTCAAATATTTAGCATTATAATAATAACAATAAAAATTATTAGACTTTTAAATTTGTTCTCATTTTGAGGATCCTCCTTTCCCCTTTTGAGAGTTCTTGGGTTAGATTTACATGATGGTCTTTTGAGAGTTCTTGGGTTAGATTTACATGATGGTAAGAATCAATAATCTCCTTCGAATTTGACTCTGCTTGATTGAAGGATCAAACGATTTTTAGCATGTTGATTAAGGCACCCTTCTTATTTTGAGAGATCTTTTGATCAATTAATGAGCTGGCAGGCTCTCAACCCTTTGAGATTCCTTTGGGATTGCTAATTTTGTAACGACCCAGCCCAAAGTGCAACGCAATGGGCCAAGTCATTTCTTTAAAATGACTACCCCGAAAGTTAAAGATCTATAGTCCATTCCCACTTATAAACATGGATCTTCTCCCAGTAGGTATTAGATGTGAGACTAAGTTGAGGGATCTCACAATCCACCCACCTTAGGAAATTTCGTCCCCGAAATGCCTATTATTGGCCCGTTGCTAGCCCCAGCCCACGTCCTTCTGGCACGTGACCGGCAGCCTAGACTAACGTTTGCTAGTCTTGGCCCGTTGCTATCCCCAGCTCCGCGACCTTTTTTGGCCCGTGACCGGTAGCCTAGCCAACGTCCCTAGTCTATCCCACCATCTAACACGGAACCAGGTCGGCTCTGATACCATTTGTAACGACCCAGCCCAAAGTGCAACGTAATGGGCTAAGTCATCTCTTTAAAATGGGTACCCCGGAAGTTAAAGATCTCTAGTCCATTCCCACTTATAAACAGGATCTTCTCCCAGTAGGTATTAAATGTGGGACTAAGTTGAGGGATCTCACAATCCACCCACCTTAGGAAATTTCGTCCCCAAAATGCCTATTATTGGCCCGTTGCTAGCCCCAGCCCACATCCTTTCTGGCCCGTGACCGGCAGCCTAGCCAACGTCCCTAGTCTTGGCCCGTTGCTATCCCCAGCCCGCGACCTTTTTGGCCCGTGACCGGCAGCCTAGCCAACGTCCCTAGTCTATCCCACCATCTAACACGGAACCAGGTCGGCTCTGATACCATTTGTAACGACCCAGCCCAAAGTGCAACGTAATGGGCTAAGTCATTTCTTTAAAATGGGTACCCCGAAAGTTAAAGATTTCTAGTCCATTCCCACTTATAAACAGGATCTTCTCCCAGTAGATATTAGATGTGGGACTAAGTTGAGGGATCTTACAAATTTATCCTAACTTCTAACTAGGGCTAAGCATAGCTCGCCCCAAACAAAAATAACCGTTTGAATTGAACAGAAATTACTGAATTAGCTTAATCTTTCTTAAATTTTAATTCGGTTCAGTTTAGACATTGGGTGTAATTTCTAAGTGTAGGAAATCTCGATTTGGAAAGGAACAGAAGCAAAATCGACCGAAAAACCGATAAAATATTTAAAAATAACTAAATATTTATATTTTATGTGGGTTATTTTAAATTTTTTTATTTCTAATTTATTTGAGATGTTTAATATAATATTCATATATATAATACCTTTGATTGTGATTATGATGGTTAAATCATGCTTTTAGTTCTATTTATTATAAAAAATAATTAATTTAATAATTTCGATTTCAAATAAACAAAGCAGAACTCAACTGAAATATAATTGTGGTTTGGTTCAGTTTTGTGGAATTTTATAGTTCGGTTCGGTGTGAAATTTCAACAACCAAATTCCTTTTTTGAAATTTGATCTCTCAATTCAAATTTGAATTGACTGAACTCTATGCCCTACTTCTAACTTTCTAACTAGAATATGGTGCTACATCAGGAAATAGATCATTTATGGTTTAGTTGATACCATTCACCATAACTATTTAACATATAAAAAAGTTTTACTATAACTAAGTCATTGACCAAGGTTACGAGGTTTTGCAAAATCCTTTATCCGGTCAAATTGTATTAGATTATTTTATAATTTGACTCAGTGTGTTTATATAATTAAGTGGTCTTACTTCTCTCTCCATATTTGGAACCGAGGTAGAAAAAAACTTTGTTATGAATTTTTGAGGTTTTAGTAGAATTTAAAATTACCAAAATACCCTTGTGAAGAAATTATAAAAGAATTCAATTTTCTCTTTTCCTCTTCAGATTTGGAGATTTTGGAAGTGGAGGAGGAGGTGAAAATTTTTGGATTTAGTAATTTCTTTCTATTTTCTTTGTTAATTGCATCGTGATCATGTATATCGATTGACTAATCGAGTTTTCATCGTCTCCCTGAATTTTTGGATGAAATTAGATTCTTCCACGCTTACAAAGTGTGGTCAAGAGAGAGGAATCCAAGATGGAGGTGATAATCTATGAATTCAACTTCCCTGCATTTGATTTTACTCGTTTGATTTAAGTTTCAAATTATTTTAGAGGAATTCTTTTAAAAATAGTTCAAAAAGAGCTTTAATGGCAAAACTCTGTTCGATTGGTATTTCTTTATAAGTTTATTGTCAAAATGATCTAAAATTGATATATATTAGAATTTAAATTAATGTTTTTGGACGAGTTTTGGGTGTTGTGTATGAAAATTAGATTTTTGGGGACGACGCAGGCGTGCAAGGGCGCAAACAAGCGCGTAAGGGTGCGTTGGGGCTACTAGAAAACACAGCGTGCCGCACGCTGCAGAGCGCCATAGTGTGCCAGGCCACAACCTGCTGTCCATTTTTTATTTGTCTGCTGATTCCGAGGTTTACTCGGTGCGTCAGGGCACAACCTGCTGTCCTTTTTTTTTTGTCGGTTCATTCCAAGGTTTTCTGAGGGGTATTTTACACAATAAATACTTATAAATAAAGTTGATTAAAGGGTAATAACCCTAGTTTTCAAATATTGATAACTTGGGGGGAACAATTGATTTTAATGTAATGTGATGTGTATGTTTGTGGGGTGCATGTTTCGATATACATAAGCTTGTGTATATCTTGGGACTTTAGGAACCACTCTCTAGCGTTACTGTTGAGTGAGGCGTCGTTCCAGTTACAAATATCTTATGTGATGTGGACGGTGTATTTATATTTTTGTTATGTATTATTAGTGGTGGAACTTTACTTGTTCGTTGGGCATGTTTATTTCCAATTTCGTTGAACTCTGATGAAACTTGTTTGTTTTTTTTTTGTTATAACTGGGTAATTGGATTTGTATAAACTTTAAATCTTTTTGGTTATGAAAACAATTACCGTTCTCTGGTTCAACTATTAGTATATAAAATTTTCATACTTTATAATCTGTTTTATCTTTGTGTGGATTTGGAAAACGAGTGGGACCAAAGGTGACCTCGGTTGGGAGGTGGTATTGTATCCTGGGCTGGTCATCACAGGTTCTGTCTTAATAAAAATTTTGTCATATTGCCTTCAGTTAAATAGTTAATATACGGTAAAATTTTTACCGCTTTATCTATTATAAACCTAATGATATTAAATTTATTAAAAATTATAATTATCTAAAATATTTTCTCACTCACAAAATATAAAATTTTCTGACTATCCAAACTATGATAATTTAGTATTATAAATAAATAAATAAATAATTTAAATTAAACAAATAATTAAAATTTTCAAGATTAATGTTAAGATAGAAATGACTTTTATTATTATATAAAAAATTAAATAATATTTGGTTGAATATGTAAATTAGTTACCTTAGAATTTTTTTACCATTACTATCAATATTTAGTCCGTTTGGTTAATTTAACCAAACTTTTCGTCATTTTTTAAATGGCTGAATTGGTATATCGGATGACTATTGAACACAGCCTGATACTCGGAAAATATTGACCCGGGTCAGCATTGCACGAATGAGACTCGCATACACATGCTGAGCTCCCACTTCCTTAATTTTGAACTCTTCACGATGGAAGAGCTGGAAAATGTGGGACTAAGGTTGAAAATTGCTGACCAATTGCCAATTCATTCAAGGGATGATCTTTTCATTTGAATTAGTCCATTGTCTGAACATGTCCTCTTCAAGTAAAGACATATTCAAATGTTGCTATCAATTCACAAAAGCATTCAATTATATGACCAGTGAAGTAGAAGATATGGGATGATATTCTTCACCAAAGAAACGTCAAGGATATGGTTGCACGAATCGACCGATTCCACTCAGTTGGAATCGGCCGATTTAAATTGGATCGGCAGCATTTTGATCCGATTTAGGAGTCAAATCGGTCTGCCCCAAATCAGTTTTAAAATCAACCGAGTTACCCAATTATGACCAATTTAAATCTGATTCGGAATAGGGGTAAATCGGGTAAAATCGGTTTTGGGTAAATGACTAAAATATCCTAAGTATGATATTAATTGAATTATTTAAGCAAGGGTAAAATTAGAAACTTACCTCGACCAGGTCTCCGCTCCTCTGCCGCCGCGATTCCTCCCTCCGCTCATTTACTGTCGCCGACCTCAGCTCTGACCTTGCCTCCAAGGCGGGGGAAAACGAGGTAGCGAGGGCGACCGACAAGGGCGAGCGGCGGGCCGATTGAGGCGTGGCGAGGGTGAGCGGTAAGTTGATTGGGTCGCGACGATGGTGAGCGGCGGGCCGATTGGGGCGTGGCGGGGGCGGGGGCGAGGGCGGATCGGGCGTGGCGGCAGCGTGGGCGGGGGTGTGAGCAGCGACGAGGTGCGCCAGGGAAGCGGGTGGCGGGACGGGGCAAGAGGCGCAGGGGGTTGGGCCAATGGGGGAGGTGGGGGCAGGGCGGCGGCGGGGTGGAGAATTTGGGTAAAATTTTAAAAAACCATGTGGTATTTTTGTAATTAAAAGTTGACTTGATCCGACTCGAATAAAAAAATAATAACTAATTCTAAATAAATTATAAAAATTTTATAAAATATTATAAAATATAATACACACCATTTAGATTAATTTGGACTAATTGATGAGTTATTAAATTTTTATATATGACCGATTTGGACTGATTCTAGCCGATTTAAATGAACCGATTCATGTTCGATTTAGACCGATTCCGATTCCGATTCCGATTCCGACTCCCTTAAAAACCGATTCTAATTTCGATTCCGCTTTTTACGACCATGGTTATGGCACGGCTCCAAAAAGTTTTAGTATAGTAGTTTCTCATTCTTATAATCAATAGATGCTTGTTCTTTGTACTTTTTTGTACGGAAAAGTACAAAGAACAAACATCTATTTAAAAAGAAGCATCTTTCATCTCCAAACAAACAGCAAATACAAGCATCACAATTCTATAACCGTTTCTATAGAACCCATGATTTCATTCTTGAATCACCCTCAACCCAGAGTATGAATTTGTTGCTATCTGTCTCTCTCTTTTATTTCACTCATGTAAACTTCTTGAAGTATTTCTTCTTTATTTAGTGAAGTTGTGTTATCTTAATAACTATTATTTTTTGCACCTTTATCTTTTTCTAGAACAAGATGTGCAAATTTTTTAGAAGAAGCAAAATTCAATCAAGCCAAAACCGAGGCCTGAACGTCTGCCCAGTTTGGATGACATGATCAACAATCTTCTTCCACCATGTGAAGCTTCTCAAAGTTCATGTGAGGTGCAGGTCAGTGAAGTGTACGTAGCAGCACCTTGCCCTGCATATGAAAAGGTTGAGAAGCAGATGGAAGAAGAGAAGCCTCCTTCTCCACGGCATAAAGGACATCGGATCTCCTCGACCGCGACAATTGGCCTTGATCGAGCATTCTCACAGGTATGTGATTTTCTTAGTGATGAAAAATTTAGAGTGGTCAGCATTTATGGCATGGGGGTGTAGGCAAAACCACATTCATGAAAAGAATTCACCAATAGTTTTTAGTACATGAGGGGTACCATTGTCATTTGGATAACTCTTTCTAAAATCATCAATGTGGACAGGATTCAAAAAACTCTGATAAAAGAGTTGAAGTTACATTTGATCCTGAAGAAGAGCCATACAAAGTGGATAGCAAAAGAAATCAGAGTCTTAAGCATGCTTTTGTTGTTTTTGAGTCAATAAGCAGCTAAAAATGTGTTGCAATCTTTCAAATCATGCACCCAACTTCCCTCTTACATGACTTTCGTACTGTAATATTGTGTCAATTGAGAAAGCTAAATTTGTAGGATTGAATTTAAATTCACGAACTTTGTCAATCAACAAGATCCAACTTGATTATAATTTCCAATAAATTACTTGTTTACTCTGTTTAGCCATTCCTTTGCCTAATCAATTCAATTTAAAGCCCAAGTAAACTATACCATACAATACTATTAGCCAAAATTGTACATCAAGAAGCTTATTTCACCATTTCATAAAAAATTAAAAAAACTTATTTCAACCATCAAAGAAAATGCTGGATCATGCATAAAGAAACACATTTATTTTCGTCCAATCATACCTAGATAATGCAGTAATCACAGTACAAAAAATAGAGATATCCATTGAAACACATTTATTAATGTTAGAAGATAAAAAGAACTGTAAAGAGAATAAGCAAAAAAAATAAAATAAAAGCTTCGCATTGCCAAAGGATCCAAATTGCCCGGCAAAAGATTGATGTCAAGATCATTACAATGAGACACAGTGAGCTTCACTGTTCACAATCTTCATATCAAGCAGGAAAACAGCACTTCTAAAGCTGACCCTGGCGACCATTTCGCAGCGAGAACAAGCTAATCATGGAATGGAGTTTGCAGAGTATGGTGACAAAGAAGGTATATATGAAGGGGTGGGAAACGAGTTGGGGATCGAGTATCTTCCAAGTATATGCGTTGAAGCTGTCTCATATTGATGACAACAGAGTATGCTTTTTCTTCCAACATGAAAGCTAAGGTTAAGATGTTGTCATATAAAAGCATATATATAAAAAAGGTCACTTGTTGGGGCATCTGACCTAAGTTCTGATGGTTTATTTGGCTTTGTTACATAATTCGAAATTCTTGACTCGAGTTCATTTTTGATGGACTGAATTAAGATAGCAGTGATTTTTAATATAAGTGCCAAATTGCATAAAATAATAATGTAAAATAAACGAACTTGGTAGTTTGAAAAGTGAAAAAAACATATAAATTAGTACGTTAAAATAAAGTTTAAAGATTTTATTTTACTTATATTTTAAATTGGATAATTATTAATGTAATCATAAGTTAGCATGGTAGGACCAAGTTTTTCTTTCTCCTTCTCTCCTTTTTGAAGCATGTTCAAATTAAGTTTTTTTACAATATTATACATGTCATATGGGCTTTCCCTTACTACGTATGACATGACATGATTTGGAATGGTTTTCATGCATGTTTTACATGATATGTGAATTATGAAAGGATATAGGGTTTTCACAAATAGCTGTAATTCATTGCACATATTAGTGATCATTGCTAAATTAGAACCATATGTCCTCCGGTAGAAAGATATTTCCACGGAGATATATAGCCAACAATGACAAATAAAGAATATCATAAAAAATATATTTATAATTTGAAAATGACAAAAGAGTCTCGAGTTTCAAACTATCGTACATAAAATATATTCTAAAATATAGTATATTTCAATTATAAATACAAATAATTATCATAAGATTTTAAAATTAATGTGAATTTTTATATAAATATATATAATATATTTATTATTGATTTGGTTTCTGATCGAGTCCGGGATTTGTTAAATACGAGCCATCACTTACGCCGCCTCCACCGCGGCCGCCACCGCTGAGGTGGCCTATTTAAAGGCCCAGGTGCCCCAGATGTCAAAAGTCCCTAAACTCTCATGTTTGCCTCAAACAAAAGAAGGTGCAATAAGATGCTGTTGATTACTTCATGCACTCATCTTTAGCCTTCAATTTCTAGTCGCTCCATTGTGCTCGTCTTTAGAATGAAAATAAAGATCTAGTTGAATCTTTACTTCGAATTTTAAGTTGGTGCCAGGGAACAATTATTTAGAGGCTCAACAGTCTGAGTGCTACAAAATATTTTTCTTGCATATAGTGAGTGATCTGATACAATCTGAACCCTTTTTGATGTCAGGTGAGAGAAGAATTTAATTCAAAAATTGTTTTAATCTGCTCAATTAAGACAAGACGGAGACTTAATGAAGGGATCTAGTACATGGATCATACAACATTGTTAATTTCTACCCTATGCCAATCCTTACAGAGTTCGAGTTTATGTTTAATCTACAAATGTAATCCTAGAAAATAACATACAGAAGAGAGGAATTCCTCTCAAAAAAAAAACCCTAAAATAACATCTTATTGAGCTACAAAGAGAGAAGATGAAAATTAAATGAAAGAATGATTCATGATTGCAAATGGAAAATCAAAGAAATACTGTCAAACTTGCATCGTTTTTTAGCAGTTCTCCGAAAAGGTTTCTGACTCTTTCTCCACAGATGATCAGTTTCGCTCGAATATCTCAGGATACTAACTAGATCTGTGGCAATCTTCATTTTGTGCTGCAAACTTGCTCTAGCTTTTGCAGGCTGTCTTCTTTTCGGTTTTGTCTGCCGAGGTGGCGGTGTCACAGGACCATTGTCAATGTTGCATCTATAAAAATCAAGCAAAGTGAAAAATATGATAAAAAACTGCATGCATAAGCAAAATATAGTCTTAATAATGTAATTTGAAATGCGTAGCCAGCCATATTCCAGAATTCCACCATAAAGAAAGGTATACCAGGCATACCACCAAATAAGATGTCGCTTATCCAGACACACAAACATTGTCATTATTGATTCAAAAAGAAAATGTAAACTAAAATTATAGATATTTTACAGCCCGTACTGCATTCTCTACACAAATTATAGCTATAATGTATTAATGTATTAACTACAGATAATGCCGACGATCATAGCCAAATGAGTAGTATCAGAAGAAAGAACTACCAAAACTGTTCAATGAACTTAATTGATTGCTGTCAATCTGGTTATGAAATGTGCACGCTTAATATTTTTTGAAACAAGACCATTACCTGTCATCATCAAATGGCACATGAGTAGAGCCGTTGAGATGAGAGCTTATTAGAGGTTTGCAAGCTGAACAGGTGAAGATTTTTGGAGGTGGATCAACCAAATTTATACAATCAAAGTGATACCACTCATCACAGTGATCACAAGCAATCATAGCTCTTTGATCATATGGTTTGCGGCAGATACAGTATAGCTCACTTCGGGTTCTTAATAGCTACATAAAGCAGGACAGAAGTCATACATTCACTTCATGTTATCAGGAGAACTAATTACTAAAACAAACTATAATGAAAACAATTAATTACCTTAAGCAATTTTTCAAAATGGATAGGCAAATTTTCTCCCTCCTTAATAAGCTCCAATACCTCTACCAGGGGCAGCTCCCCGGAATCAGAGGCAACCTAGATTAAGCAAAAATCAGAGTCCAAAAAGATGAGAGTTGCATCAAGCAGTGCATAATGCACAAAAGCATGAAGTGCCTCATATTAGACCTTTTTGGCAAGACTCGCCCACTTCAGAGATATTTGCTTTACTTCAACCAGGCCTTTCATATAGCCATCCCCAGAAGGCACATTAATTTCCAACCCCTAGAAGAAAAACATCAGAAACGACAATGTCATCAAGAAAAATGCTACTGCAATTGCTCCAGGAAGAAATTCAAAATACTTAAGTACTGTGAGTTGCCCAACGCTACTTTAAGTACTGTGAGTTGCCTACGTTTTAAAGACAATTAAACAGAATAAATTATAAACAATGACATTAAAAATGAAAAACAATTTAGTTTAACAGACTGAAATAATGCAAGTAGAATGTAAAGCAGACTGTAATATAAAGCTCATGTATGCCATATTATATTCTGATAAAGCAACTACTTTTACTATAAAAAATCATAATACTAGGACTGTGCACCACATAATATAGAAAAATAAAAATGCAGAGAAAAATAAACAACATATATTGGAAAACAGAAATAACTTTTTTAGATAAGTCATTGACAAACATGAGGACTGCATGAACATATATTATCTATTATAACCAACAGAAAAGATGTAAACAGGAAAAAAACGGATCATGTAGCCTTTTCAAGCTGATCTTAACACAATAGAGACCTACAATTACCATGATGTTAAAATTTCATCTTATTTTACTCTCTTTCAAGGGTTTTGATGAAAGAAACAACCAGCGCAAAACCAGCAACTTTGTTTCTGTATGGGTTTTGTGTCATCAATATAAATATGACAGCAATTAATCCGTAATTATCCATGCCAACCACAAGGTACGTAGAGCACATAGATGGTGATGATAAATCGATAAAAACACGAAATACTTTTGATGGTATAGGTTCCATGCAACATTTACTTACCATCTTCAGCAACTGCTGAACCAGTTGGAAATTTGGTTTCACGGAACCATTCAACACTCCTTCAACTCTGACTTTCCACATGTTGCGAGTCAATGCCAATTCAAGGTTACAAGTGTCTTCATGATCATAGATGCCCGCAATTGCCACAGCCTACAAGTAACAGATGTTTCCTATTAATAGACAACAAATAATGACTTCCAAATAACCTATCTTCAATAACAAGGGTTTCCCCCTCAACCTGACTTAATATTTCACACAATGATGGTCAACTTTACTTAATATTTTGGCACCACAACTCAAAACATCAAGAAAGACATCCTTTGTCACTATATGTAGGAGAGTAGGAGTGGACACCAATACAAAATACGACTCATGAACATTTTAAGTATAATGTGAGCTACATAAAAAAGAAAACAACCACAATAAGGGATATTCATTTGCTCGGCATATGTGCTGGTTGAGCAGAGAGATATTTGCATACAAAGTCAGCTCTGGATATCATTTGCATCATCAAACATTTGTTCTCAGTTAGGTACAAATCCAATGTTTTCCCCCAATCACCGGTTAATCACGTGATTCATATTCATTTTCATCAATAAGTAAATGGTTGTTCAACTATCAGCAACACTAGGCCCCCGATGGCTAGGCTAATGACAATTTAAGCATTTTTTATTTGCTAATAACCTTAATGCCTCCATCATTCCATAAATCCATTCAGACCATATTTATATTTGATTAAGATGTAGAAACCCATAATAGTATCACATATTTAGAATAAAAATAAAAAATCAACTGAACATAAATGTAACCTTAAATGCAATCCTGAGATCAGCAGAAATGGAGCTGAGATCATTGGCAGTGTAATTAAGGACAAGATCTACAGTGTCAGACAAGTATGACTTGCACATTAGAGCTTGTTCGACTATCACTTCAATAAGATCCCTTTCTTCAATCCTGCGATTATCAGGCGTTAAAGGCAAAGACTAACACGGTAACAAGTTACTCTCTATCACTGCTTGACATGAACTTGTTTACACATTTGTGACCATAAAAAGATAGAAAACAGTTGGAAATAAGAGTGTTCCATAACATATGTGATAACAACTTGGCAAACCCAAAGGTAGAGCTTGAGCCATACTAAAACAATGAACAACCTACTTCATTTCAAAGATTCTTGATTCTAAAAATCTAAGATTTCAATAGAAGTCAAACTAAATACTGCATCCCCAGTTTATGACAGCTTAATAGATAAGTAAAAAGAAAAAATTCAATTACCCCACACAAAAATCTCTCGAGTCTTGAAGAAGTTCCACAAACATACTTAATCTTGGGCGTCGTCTTCTCAATATCTACATAGAACGTCAGGTTCAAAGTTGACAATCTTTCTCACAACAACACTGCATACTAAACTAAACATTCAGTACTTACAAGAGAGCATCCCCCATTGTCATAAGTGACTGCACCCTCCATGAATAAGCAGAAAGGGCATATATAATCTTCCACTGCCGGGGAACTAGAGCTTAGGGATCTCAAACATGAGAGATGATACCTATGTAAATTCAAATTCATTCACACATCTATGAGAGAGAAAAAACAATCACCTATGGCATTAGAGCATGCCCACATGCATAATTAACAAAAACAACCATTACAACAACAAATTGACCGACTGCTAATCATTCAACTAACTGACAAGCATAGGATTGTCAGGCAACAGAACCACGATAAAGATATTTTAGGTAAACACAGATTTACGGAGGCAGATCCATATGACAAATATACAGGACAAGTACAGACTGCTTAAAGAAGCCACTACGAGAATCAGTTGGTAAGACCATGAGGTTCATCCCTGTGCCAAGGTTTCCAAAAGTTAGAAAATTGCAAAATGTGGAATTTGCAGAGTCTGCCAAGCAGAACTGATGCAAGAAAATGAGGCACTAACCATAAGAAACCCACATATGATGAACTCTACAATGACTATATCAAAACAAAAGCTGATACTACAAACAAATCCCAAAAATATAAAGAACGACAAAAGATCTCCCTAGAAAAGTATAAAAATTATACCAAAATACTAAACAATGTTTTGTAGTGTCACAGAATATTCAAACTTCGAATTTAAAATGATGAAAGCCAAGTACAGTTACATCCAGATTTTCAGAGCATATGTATTTCATGAGAATAGAAACTTACTTGTCAGTGCATCTTAAACAAGTTAACAAGTCATTTGTATTGTCACTGGGGAGCAAATACAACAACAGTCCGTGGATATTTCGGTTTCAGACTTACGGTACATGCACAGAGCTCTGTCCAAACTACCTTTTATCTGACAGAAATGGAGAACAAATTCACAAAACTAGATAACTGATTACTGAAAATATCCTTGGAGAAGCCAAGAGTAGACCTTCTTGAAAGCAGCTGTTAGAGAACCTATTTCATCAGTTAACAAACCAACAACCTCCCTACATTGCATCAGCCATTTATCAACTTTGGCAGTTGATAACATAACTTTCTCCAGCTCTGGGCTTTCTAGCACATTGAACTTTGCAGATTCCTGTGACAAGATTTGGCGTACAAGATGTAAAAGAATGCGAAATCAATTGACAAAGTCAAAAAACTGATTAAATTACTGAACTAGCTACATATTACAGTACTTCTGTGTGGATAAATCATAAATCCCAAAAATGGAGAAGCCTAACAACTGCGAGCTAAGAAAAAAATAAAAATTAGTGGCACACAATAATTCTAGCTACTTATAAAGATGAGCACATCATCAATTTGAACAGAGTACGCTTGTAGGGTATTGTTACAGTTACGGAAAGCAATCTTTCTTTGGTTCTAAAACGTACTCAAAAAGTTTGGACGCTCTCTACCAATTAAGACATAACAGTCCCTGGCATAAAATTCTTCTTATTTTATTTTTCAAGTGGGAAGAATGTGGACTCTATCTTACAAAATACTTGGACCATTGGTGGTTGCCCTCTCATTCTTCACACAAGTGTCACCCTACGACAGAGAGATGTTAAAGACTATACCCATATCGGTCTATTTCTCAGAGCTTCCTGTCCAATATTTTAGAGATGATTATATTTCTATGTTAACTGGTATTGTTGGGTGCTCCTCTCTTTACTATAAGGCCAACCATTAGCTTGTGTTGACTCCGCATTATCTTTTACCACATCTTTAATGTTGCAAAATGAGGATGGTTCTTTCCTAACTCAGTCCATAATATGTGAATAGAAACCAGAAGTTCGGCTCTAAATGCTTATGCTTTGATCACTCAAAAGTTGCTTGTCTTTCGCATTAGGTTTGGCATCAGGTCCAGCCATGCCCTCTGCATAACATCGAGAAGTCTCTTCAGCCTTCTAATGCTAACTTATATGTTGTCCCAAACAAAACCTTCCCAGGTTTGACAACTAACTTAAATTATTCTGAACTGGTTCATCGTTCTTCTTTTAGTAATGGTCATCAGGTTATACCAAAGAAACTATATTTCGAAAGCAATCCTTCTATTACTTTTCCGAGCAAACCTACATCTATAGATCATATCGAGCAATCTTCATCACCATCCACTGTGGACAACTGTATCATTAAAGGCCAAAAGATCACCAACTTTGGAAGTACAAGTTCATATCAAAAAAGGCTCCTCCAGCCCAGGCCTAATGCAAAGCAGGCAGTACCATCTAGGGCAATCAGCCCTCCACTGCCGCACAACTTCCCTAGCATCTTGAAACACTCATGGGCTCTCCTGTTGAGCGAAGAGATTGGATGTCTCCAGCTTGATATCTAAGCGAGGTATTTCTCTTATTGACCTTTGTGAAACGAGGATCAAAGACGATAAATTTCAGTTATCTCACCATAGTATGATAGAAGTTGCTTATTATACACAATGATTCATCAAACCTCTTCGGCCAAATCATTGTTTTATATATCCCACCATTACCAAAGTAAGGTAGCTTATGGGGAAGTGCTCAATCTATTCATTATTTGCCATTTAATCTAATTGTTAAATTTCCATTTTCCTTTATCATGGTTTAAACCACAAGTCACTACCAGTAGAGTCATTCTTTATGGATAAGTCTGATAAACATTGAACCTAATATTCATTCACCTTGAATTCTCTCTAAGGGTCTATTTAGATTGTAAGAAAATGTGAGAAAAGTGGACTTTTCTCACATTTTACTTGTTTGGTTTGAAAAGAAAATGTGAGAAAAGAAATATGTTTTCCATCATGGTGGAAAACTTCTTCACAAACTATTTTCCTATAAAAAATGTAAGGAAATGATGGAAAGTGAGAATGGTGCTTTACAAAGTTTTTTTCTTTCTAACCAAACACATGAGAGAAACTAATAAAAAAATATTCTTTTTTCTTTTCTTTTTCTTTCTTATATCTTTTCTTTTTCTTTCTCTCATAATCTATCAAACCAAACAAATCCTTCGGTGGTTTTACCTGCATACTCCCAAAATATGGGTAGCAATGAGGTCTCCTATTGGCAGCTTAAGCTCTTTGACAATTTTATCTACTTTGCAGAGTTGTTCAATATTCGCGACCATTGTAAACTACCCTTAGAGCAACTTACATCCAGGTGAGGCCACTTTCTAATTAATCAAGCTTTTTGTATTTGTAATTTTCCCTTTAGAGTTCTTTTAATGAATTTTAATTTCATAAAAAGAAGACACACAAATTATTGTAAAACAAATGAACTATGCCTTTAAATATAATTCAAGATTCTAGACCCCTTAAGGACTCAATGGTTTCTTGCTTTCTGTTAAAGCAACTTGCTAGATGTCATGTGTACTTTCATTTATTTAACAACAAATGTAGCTTTTCAAAAATTTTGGCAGCTTGCAGCAGCAAAAGATGGTCAAGTGCCATCCATGGGTGCTAAGAATGAGGTGAAGAGGAACTGGCCCAAAGGATGGCCAATAGAATGTGGTAACTGACTCATAGATGGGTTTGGTGACGAAGAGGGTATTGGGTTATCTAAGTAATAATTTATGTTTTTGCTAATTACATATTGTAAATTTTAGATGGTCTAACCACTTGTCCCAAAAACTCAAGATGTTACGAAAGAAAACCACTTAATATATACTTAAACACTCCTCTCATGTGCCAGAAAACTATTTTTAAAGCTTAGCATGTGGACAAACATAAACACAGGGTAAATAGTCTATTGGTCTAACATAGGGCAAATTAATATATCTCTAGACATATATCACCAACGAGATTCAAACTCCAGACCTTTTGCTCTGATACCATGCAAATTTTAGATGGTTTAACCACTTGTCTCAAAAACTCAAACTATTTAGAAAAGGAGCCACTTAATATTTACTTCAACACAAATTTTATTATAAAATTTTACTTTATCATCTTTTTTATTGGGTCAAAGTGTATCTATGACTTATTATTCTAGTTGATTATGGGCTTAGAATTTCAGCATTTGATATAGTCCACAACTATATGAAGTGGAAAAAAACATTCGCAACACTGACCACAATTCTTTGGCAGCAGCCGAGCAGGTGGATGACAAAAGAGAATGTTTTTGCTTAAACACATGTTCTACTTATTTTATTTTTCTGATTAGATATGTGTTTCATTTTTTGGCTAAAATCTAGCCCACGTTACAGTAGGAGTCTAGGAGATAAAAGATACAACGTACCACCTAAATAACTTGGAAAATGCAGAAGCAAAAGTGAACTGACCTTGAGATTTACCAAATCAAGCCAACACTGCTGCCCTTCAGTATCATAAAATGCAATCACTTGATTCACCCATGATCTGTAATTCAATGAAACATGGAGGTGGCAGGAAATGTATAAAGGTAAAAGAACTGTTGCCAGGAAAAATGTAGAAGGATTTGATTTTTAAAAATTTTTATACCCAGCATCCTTAAATGAACTGTTGCAATAAGCACAACACAAAATTGGTGTCAAAAAGGAGACTCACTTGTGTTTCTCAATAACATCTGCGAGTTGCGACCTCATAAAGCCACATGGAACTTTGATGTTCTACAATTTTAAAGTAATGTAAGAATGATTTCTGCCCTTCCCTTGTAAGCATCGAGAAAAGCAATTAAAGTAATTAGACAAATAACCTGAGCTGCTTCAAGGACTGCCTCCACGTCCATTAAACTGAACTGCCTGACAGACTTGGGACAGGATATAATCCTCAAAGCTTTTCCAAACCATCTATTTCCTTCAGCCAATAAACATACCAAAGCCTTATGTGCATATGTAGTTGGAAGATTATCAAATTCTTTTACCAAGATTTCCACTTCCTGTCATACACTAAACTGTTAATGCGAAGGAACAATAAAAGAAACAAAAGCTATCTACATTTCTTTAATAAGCATAACCCAATTGTAACTTTAAAGGATGAACTTTTGCACATGTTAAAATATGATAACTATTCATGAAGGAAATACACGAGTTGGCAGTCATGTTACGAAAGACAAATTTGGTTGTTTCTACCAAATAACATACTGTAAACAATCGAGGATTAAAATATAGTCATCAGACACGAGAAAACTAGCAGTCTGGATTTTGAAAGGGGCAACTTAGATTCAATTTTCATTCGCCCTACCCACAACATAGAGAGAATTTTATTGGACCATGAAATATAGACTATATATACAATAATAAGGATAAAATTGATCTCTGTTTCTTCCTATGTTTAATAGAATCTCTCATCTCTCTTCCATTTCTTAAGGATAAAATTGATATCCTTCTTTCTTCCTATGTTAAATAAAAACCCTCGACTCTCTTTCGATTTCTTTGATCTCTATCACAACTTCATTTCTTCTGGACAACAAAGTGTCCACCTGCCTTGCTACCCATCTCCAAGTCTCCATACCCCACATGCAACCATATTATCAATCTTCTTTTTCCACCTAACACACAAGGTGTCAGAGACATAGATCGTAAAGTTGGATCCATGTGATTACAAATGGCTGTATTTTTTAAGGCCAATACTCTTTCTGACGCCAACCCTCATCCACTGTTAGGGTTTGGGACCAGCACCAGAAATGCACAAGCATTTACAGAGTACCATATTATCAATGCAACATAAGCGTAAGTTATCCTTAGTCCTTACTTAACAATGATGGCTGAAGAATTCAACCAATCAAACATTCGTAATCACTGGTTACTTTTCCTGCTCACAAATGAATCACATAATGACATGCTTGGCAAGAAGCTCATGCATTAGTCAGCGCATTTATTAATGTTTGACATAGTAATAATTTTTACATAGGATACATTATGCTGACACTTCACAGTGATAATGCTCCTCACACCTATTATTTGAGATAAAATAAAATTTTCAGCAAAAAACAAAAAACAACTTCACATTACCTTCAACGAGGCAGAACATGCACAATGAGAGAGGACCCTTGCACTCCACCTCAGAGTTAAAATAGCATTTTCCAATTTATGCAACTTGGGCAATTCAAAACGTAAAGACAACCCAACACTTTCAATAGCAGTAATGCTAGATATAAGCTCCTCCACTTCTTCAACAAGTTTATTTTCATTTTCAGAGTCCATTCCAGCCACATCAAGAATAGAGTCCACATGTTCCAAAATATTGCAGGCATCACATTCCCACTCTTCCACGTTCTCTAATATCTTCTGAAGCAAATCCGGTTCATTCATAGAGACTTTTAAAAGCTTGGACTGACTAATCAGTTCCTGCAATTAATAAAATTCAAAAGGTACTCAATCAATGGGGGAAAAGGACATGAAAAATTCAAAATTACAATATGCATGTCAGCGTTTGGAAATAAAACTTCTAGATGGAATTTTGAACTAGCATATGTTCTGAGAATGACACACAAACTTCAAGATGTGTAGTACAACTGGATGTCATTTTTCAAAAAATAAATGCACCATCAATACCTTTTAACACTGATTCAAGCAACCATAACAGCAGATGTTCCTCAAAGTAATAATTACCAACTAGTTACCAGTATACCTTAAGATCGTCAATATTAAGTAACAATCCAGAAGCAAGCTCCGAACAAGCAGAGGGCGAAAGAAAAGGTTGAGATGCCCTCCTCCAAGACTTAGCCATATCAAGTGCATCTTTAGCGCATTGATAAGAAGGTAAGTTTATGTGTATGCTTTCTGCTGTTCTGTTATTTTACAAAGGCTTATTGATTAAGACCATAATCTTCAAAACTAAAAAATGTAACAAGGCAAAAGCTTTAACCTTATCAGATCTTCAAAATCACAAATGTCACAATTGTTTATGAGAACGTATTGTGCCCTATCTTCCCAGGATCTAGCATTTGCAAGGGTTCCAGAAATACCAAAGAATAGCTGCTCCTTCTCCATTCTTAAACTGCAAAGATTATGCAAAAGTGTACAATAAGATAACATATGGCATAACAATAAATAAATAAATGTATAAATCCATAACTGGAAATAAAAAATGCAAAAAATAAAATACCATGCAGCCTCAGCCATCAACTCCTGGACATAATCTAGTGGCATTCTACTTGAACACACCTGAACATTTATTATGCCAAAAAAATCATTCAATTAATGAAAAACAGCCGTAGCAAAGAAGAAGGAACATTCAAAATCTAAACCATCAATACATCAACAAGACAAGCCAGAACTACATGCTAGCAAAAAAAAATTGAAGAAAATACCAAAAGAACATGGAAGCTTGATAGACATATAAAAATAGAAGAAAAAAAAAGAGGGGGTGGAGGAAGGAAATCAAACCAACATCCCAAATCAAATTAGAACCCACCAGATTCTAGCATATACAAATTGCTGATAACAGCTATATAACCTAACAGCCCATTGGATTTGGAGCCAATTAATACTCTGAACTCAAGTGCAATTTCCAATCATTAAGTATCTAAAAGCAACTAATAATCAAACCCAGGTATTGAAAGAATAGATATAATGGCTTCTATAACCAAATATTGACAGATGCATATCAGATCTTAGCATTGATGGTTTCAACACAACCAAAATATTTTCAAGCTAAAATGCAGCTGCAAAGCCCATGACGAAGATTTTAAAAAAATTTCTGCAAATGACACACCTTATATGCTTTCTGCCTACAAGAAGACTTCTTTAACTCGGCCTCGACAAGAGCAAGCTCCTCAACTGTTGCAACAAGAAGCAGAAAAGATTTATAAACCAACAAATGAAGACCAATCCAAGCAAATACGAATGAGACTGACCCTGAATCCTCAACGAAGCTCCCTCATTCAAGAGGCAGGTCAGCTCCTCAACAATAACACCATAATCATCCCTTTCCTGGATCTTATCCAAAATTTCGTGAACTCGGCAAATCCAGGACAAAGCTTCACTTCTGATTTCCTGTAAAATCTTGAATTCGGGAATATTTACAGTGAAATTTGTGGCCTCTTGAAGTAAATTTTCAAGGTCCTGCAGTTTAAGCTTGTCACAAACTACCGCAAAGAACATAAATTAATTAAATTGGACAACCAAATATGATCAAAAGAGGCAAGCAACCTTAAGCCAAATGCGATGCTTTAACATGTCACTGACTTTGCTTCGCCAGGACTCAACTTGTATTAAAAGATCAGACAGGTGCTCCATTTCAGGAAATTTAAAATTAAGATCCAACATCTGCAGGAAAAACAATATTTGAATCCTTCCTTTATGAAGAAAAATGTATTGCTTCTCATAAAACTGCCACTAACCTCACTCTTTAGCTTGTAAAGAACATTAACCTCAATAGAAGCAGGCTTTTTCTGAGATAAGCATCTTCTAGTCTCTTCTAGCCATGCCTGAGAAGGGAAATCACATATCCTTTTAGTATTATGTATAAGCATAACTGTGAGCTCAAGTTTGTGGGAGAGAGGGAGGGAGGGAGAGATTCTTTCAGTTTCATCTATAAGCTCAATTGTATGCTCAAGTTTGTAGGAGGGAAGAAGAATGACGGACAATGAAAGAAAGTAAGATTCATAATGTTGAACGATGCTTAAATAGTTTAGCAAGAAGTTGTAAATTTTAGATGGTATAACCACTTGTCCCAAAAGCTCAAGCTATTAGGAAGGGAAACCACTAAATATTTACTTCAACATTCCCCCTCACGTGCAAGCAAACTTTTTAAAGCTTAGCACGTGGTCAAATACAAACTCAGGGCAAATAGTCATTGGTCACAACAAAAGGCAAATTAATATTTCTCTGGGCATATATTGCCAACGAGATTCAAACCTCAGATTTTTTACTCTAATACCATGTAAATTTTAGATAGTATAACCACTTATCCCAAAAACTCTAGTTGTTAAGAAAGAGAACTACTAAATATTTACTTCAATAAAAGTAATACAACCATAGAGTACTTTTCCACACTACATAAAAGATTATTAATAACCTCCAAAAAGCTTAAAACTAAGGAAGAATAAGAACAAGTTTAAGTAACAAATAGCATTTGTTAAGAAAGATCCCTTCATCAAAGCAAAAATGAGATATAGTAAACTTTAAATTTGATATTCCAAATCAAAGCAAATACTGCAAGAGCCTTACGAAATAAACTTTGACCGACAGCATGAAAGTGAAATAAACCTCAGATGTAACAGATTGTGCCAAAGAAATAATACAAAAAATCACAATAAACAATGAGATAGAAGAAAGAAATTAGAATTGTAAAACTTGCAAGTGGTAACTACAGCTCAAAATACAATAAATATTTCAATCCACCAAAATGAGGACCAAATATAACATTCATAGAATGATGGCGAGCAAGAGAAAAATGAAAGGACGTGTAATAGGAGCTGATAGGAAAGCAGGAGAAATTTCACGATTTAAGAGATGTGAGAAAATAAAACTGACTATCCAAAGAAAATTGAAAGATTTGGGAGAAACTTGGATTTCACCTGTGCTTTCATTTTTTTCATTCGTCAACCATTTTTCAATGATAGAAAGAATGGTATATATGGAGCCTAAAACCCTAATAAAAATGACGAAACATGCCAATAAACCATCTAAAATATAGAAATTTCATAAAATTCCTAAAAACAATCAAAATACCAAATATATTACTCATAAAAGCCCAAATATAACTCTAATCTGCCTACTCACAAATCCTCATGATTTGGTTAAAGTAAATATTAAGTGGTTCCCTTTCCTATCAGTTTCAGCTTTTAGGGCAAATAGTTAGGTTATCTAAAATTTACATAGTCTCAGAGCCACAAGAAAAATATTAATTTTCCTCATGTTGTGCCTAAGGGATTATTTGCCTTATGTTTGTTCATTTGCTAAGCCTTCAAAATTTGCTTGCATGTGGGGGAGAATGTAAAGTAAATATTAAGTGGTTCCCTATCCTAACAGTTTGAGCTTTTGGGAAAAGTGATCAGATCATCTAAAATTTACAGTTTCATTAAAGCAAAAAAAACATTCATAAACTATTAAAACAGAAACTGCGCTACAGTACTTTTGCATTATTTGGAAGATCGAACATCAAACAAGTAATGAAACTATTGAATGCATTCATTAAATAATATAAGAATCCCACATCAACCTGCAGGCAGGATATACAAGCGTCATAATACTGCATGACTATAGTGAACCAACAGCAATCAAATAAATTTCTGACAAAACAAAATAAACAGTACCTTTCCCACAGAGATTTTCCTTGATAATTCTTTGCCTTCATCAAACTGTATAGGTAGGCAAGCAGCTTTAGCATGTAAAGCTTCCAGTTCAGAAATCTGAGCAAAAGAAGTAAAAAGAATGTCAACCTCAACAATCCAAATACCATGAGAGTCTTATGGATGAAACACTGAATGAATACAACATTTAATACATATCCATTATCTTTGTGAATTACACATCTATGCATGAAACACATAAATTTAAAGATGACAGTTAATGCACAATAAAAGCATATCATGTACACGAAAAAACATTTACCTACATATATATATCAAACACAAAATATAAATAAGTTATAAATTACAAGCTTAGAAAGTCTAGAAAACAGGAGATGATGATGTAACTCACAGGAGCTTTATTCAAAAGAGCAGATTTTATTTGTGAGAGCATTAGCCTCGCCTCTTCACCATATAACTGAGGAAGAAAGAAAAAATAACTCAATAAAGCATAAGCTTATTAATTCAAAATTTCCATTGAAAACATGTCAAAAACTAAAACCTTCAGTTTTGGATAACCCGGCTCAACACAAGGAGTGAAGTCATCTCTAACCAAGCTCTCAACATCATTAAATGACACTTTCTTCATATTGCTACCAGGATTGCTCAACCAAGTTTCAATTTTTGATAAACAACTTCTCACACTCACTGCCCACTTTCGAGCCTCAGACAAACTAGAATTGATGCTTCGAATCTGAATCAAAAAATCAGCCACAGATCAGAAATTACCTTAAATGAGATATGGGACAATATGAAAGAAAGAGAAAAGGCAAATATACCTCATCCATTTCATGACCAGCCCAAAGGAACTGCTCAGATTCATTTAAAGATTTTGCATAAACAGCATCAGAGAATGAACACTGAAACAAGTTGTGTGACCTTGAAAGCCATGCTTCTGCAATCTGGCTGAACACAACAACCTGACCTTTTACCTGCATGTGCAGCTAAAACGTCAATCTATGTATAAAGCAGTTGGTTCATGGACAAAGCCACAGCTGGAAGCCCATTGAGAGAGCCTTCAGCCTTGATGCAATGCCAAGAGTAGTGTGTTAAAACAAAAGAACAAATAGAACATGCAAAAACAAATTACAAACATAAAACAATAGATGAAAAAAAGAAAGAAAAACCTTCTTTGTCAGAGTGCAAGTCTTAGTGAAACAAGACAATTGCTTCTCCGACTGATCCACACTGTCTTGAGCTATGTCTCTCTCAGTTACAGTCAGCAATAAGTCGTAGAGATCTGCTAGAGTGTGACGATAGAGCAGACGATGCTTTTTCAGATTGCACTCGCAAAGGTGCTTCCAGTGCTGCACCAAGACATTGTAAAGCAAAATTCCACTGAATAAGTAGGAATGAGAATTGTAACATGACATTCAGAAGATAATTAAACATTATCCCCCGATGTTTCAACTATTGCAAATCCACTAATATTTTGAGGTCGGAGCACATGTGGAAGCCTTTGAGCACAGGGGTCAGGGCTATCCTTAAAATAATAATAATAATAATAAAATAAATAAATTAATTAATTAAATAAACAAATAAAAATCTCATAATCACGCAAAGAATCTTTTCTTAAAAAGCTTATTGTGACATGGATCAGCACAAATCAGCCCAGCAATCATGCACTTCCTAAAAACAACAACAAAACAGATGAACGATACAAGCATTGGCATATCTTCAACATTATAGCTTACAAAAACAGAGAACATGGTCAATATAAACAATAGGTCCTGAAGCAATTCAAGGATAGAAGGGTGGCAAATTCATGGATATTTTTCCATACCTCAAGACAAACAAAAGAAGATGGTCGACAACTGCAGACCACAGCTGAGAGGTACAGATACTGAAGGCAAATAATGCACTTTGGATCCTATAAGTTTGTAAAATAAAAGTTCATGAGAAATACGAAGATTCCATAACTTTCAAGGTCTCAAAAACCAAGTATAAGAGCACCAAGTTTATAAGATTAGATATAAAAACCATCCACACCTCTTCAACGCCCATATATTCCGGATGTTTACGAGGAGGCATTTGTGATGACTTCACAATGCCATGCTTCCAGAGCTCTTCTCTGCTTTCTTTTTCTCTAGAAAATATTTTAATCATCTCTTCCTTCATATAGGGGAGCATTTTGTCATTACAGGTATTCTGCCAGTTGACAAGTAGTTATCAACCAATTATAGCCGAAAGGACTAAATTATTTTAGAAATCTTATATGCTACATCAAGCAACATACAGGTTCTTTAATCAAATTGACAAACGCAGCTATCCCACAAGTGATTAAAAAAATAAAATAAAAGGCAAAGTAAAATTTCATACAGGATTCTATATATTTGCCAAAAGAATACGTAACCGAACCAGCGC